>VDFB02075196.1:0-18346 GCA_007258455.2 Sequoia sempervirens
CTAGAGTCTATTTCTGTCAGTGGGGGGGTTTTGTACGATCGGGTTTCTATTGGATGTTGATGTCTTGAGTTCACCCTTTTTGATGAGGTCCTTCTCTATTATAACCCCTTTTTCCACTAGTTCCGAGAAAGATGTACAACAATGTACCCGTAATTTACTCATGAGTTTTGCATGAAGGTTTTCTTGAAACATTGTAACTTTTTGTTTTTTGGGTATCTCGACAGGACACCTACTAGCTATAGTTCTCCATCTCTGGAAGAAAGAAATGAATGTTTCCCCTTCATCTTACGTTGTGTGACACAAGGTTGCTATATTTATCTCGTGATCTATGTTGAAGGAGAATTGCTCCACAAATTTCTCAACCAGTTCACCCCAAGATCTAATGCCAGAATCTAGACCCGAAAACCACTCTAGTGCAATTCCTACAAGACTTCTTGGAAATAGACTCATAAGATAAGTGGGGTCATAAGTGACACCTATGCATATGGTAGAAAATTCCCTTATATGTTCTATTGGATTTCGTTTGCCATTGTACTTAGGGAGATTCGGTATGACATATCTGTGAGGGAAAGGGGTCATGTACAATGATCTATCAAAGGGGAATGGGCATATGTCCTTTGTTGAAAATTATTTCTTAGTTGACACCGACATGTTATCCATTTATGTTTGTAATGCATGCATTTGTATCTATAAGACGTCAACTTGAGTCAAAGATGTGCTAGGGGGATTATGCAGATCTGTGTATGTGTTCTGAAATCCAAAGTCTCGTGATGGGTTTTGATTAAACGTTGGCATTTGAGGTGGATTTGGATTCAGAATGTTGGTAAATTTGTTCTGGTCTAGAATCTGCATAAATTGGTGTTGACTTGGGATCTGTGTAAATGGATTCTGATTTGGAATCTGTGTGAATGGATTTTGAGTACCAATTTGGGAAAGTACATTTTGACTCGGAAACTACGTGAATGGATTTTGATTGCCATATTGGAAGGAGGGAATTCCCCTTGTTTGTGTAATTCGTGGTATAGTACTAGTGACTGGAGCACTAGGTATGGTCGTCGACTATTGTATGGTACTCGTGATACTAGCATTAGGTATGACTATTGATTGTGAACTTGTAACACTGACATAAGGTGTAGAGGCTAAAGTTTTAGGTCTTTTACTCCCAATAAAAGGACTGAAGGGAGTGGATGATGAAGCCCCTATAGTGAAATTAAATCTTGATGTCATGCTAGATGTACCAAATGGGGATGTATGGACTGTCGTACTCTATGTAGGTGTACTAGATGACATAGTTGTGCTGACTTGAGGCATAGTAGTACTAGCATTCGTGGTGTTTGTCCCTTGTGTAGGTTGAGTTTGTAAGGTGCTAATATCAAATCCTGGAGGTAAGGTAGCACCTTCAGCTAGTAATTTGGCTAAATATCATTGTGGATCATTTGCTAGGTACTCATCTACGAAAGAGGCAAACTCAGGGTCCTATGCGGCAACTTCTATGTCTTCTACTATAATATGTCCTTGAGTGTTTCTAGTGGTGAATTTTTCTAATAGAGTCTTATGAGGTCTTGAAGAAAATGGATTGATGAATCTGTTTGGGTTTGACATGTTTTCTCTCTCTCTCTTCTCTTAGACCTAGTTTCAACCATGTAAGACAAGCTCAATATGCGGGAAATGCAAAACTATATCTATGAACAGTATGACCCTAGTCTATGTTTTTGGGATTTTCTAGGTGCAAATAAGGAATGAATGCAACTATTTTTTTGGTATTTTCTATGCGAATAAGGTATGTCTAAAATGATGCTATCCTAGGATGACAATGTCTAAGTATGAAAATTCTAAGCAAGCTTCTAAGGTAATCAATTTTGTGAACCTAAGACAAGGCTACCAACTACCTAAAGTCTAACCAAGGTGTCAATTTAGTTTAAGTCAAGGAACCAATGTAGGACAAGGATCAAAGACAAGTTGAGTTTCCTAACTAGACTGATGAGCTAGGAGGACTCTGTGTAGTACAAAGGATATACTGATAAAAACTAGGTTCAATGACAAATTTCGTTGACGCTATGACTTTTCTAGAGTGTAGATGGTGAACTAGTCCTAAAGTTTGTAAAAGTGACCTTTCTCTAAGTTTAATGCAAGGTAATATGTATTCTAAGATGAAACTAAACTTTGAATTAAGACAACCATGGTAATGAATAAATGAACCTAAAGGATGCAAAATTGAGCAAATCATTTCAGGTTTCTGTTCAAGGATTGTTTGTGTAAAGACAACTGAAACTGGTATAATCGTGTTGACTGGTTAGCAACTGTGAATTTTGGTTTTCTGATAATCAGACATATGCGTCGCATGATTTCACAGATGCGGTTCAAGTTAACAGTTGCGGTTTTTCAGTGATCAATTGCTTTTCTCTGGTAAATTTCAATGTGTGACTTTGACAGATGCGGTTAACCTTCTAACAGTTGTGACTCGTACTGACAGTTACAACTCAGAATATAACGCATGCGGTTTTTTGCAAAGCAATTGCAAGCTAAACTGGTAGATGCAACTCTAATCTAGACAGATGCGACTCAAGATTTAACAGATGCGACTCGTGATAACAGATGCGACTCAAGATTTAACAGATGCGACTCGTGATAACATATGCGACTCAAGATTTAACAGATGCAACTCTAAAAATCAATTGCGAGTTTTTGGTGAACAGTTGTGAATCTCTGTGTATTTTCAGTGATGAGATTTAAATTGACTCTGTTTTCTGTGATCAACTTCTGACAATCAAAGAAAATCATAAGACAAAGTGTTTTCAGTTTCAATTTTGGACTCAAAGAACGTTTAAGTTGATAACAAACAAGCACATCCTAATAGGCCAAAGCCCTAGGGTTTGTATACTTGGTATAGCCCACCTTTTATACCCCGGATTGGTGATAAACACCTTTCCTTCTCGAGAGTGGATAGCTTAGAAATTTGGTGGCATTGGCTCCCCTCCACAGCTCATTAACGTCTTTTGAGCACACCAATTTTGAATTCTTTGGGTAATGACCTCCCAAGAACTGTTATCTCTACTTAAGGGGATCAGTAGTGAGTATCTTCGGGCATGATACTGTACCCTGCACTATACCAAGCAACGGCCACAAATAGGTTGGTCTCTAAAACAAAAGGTATTTAGTACGGGCATTTCGTTCGTGGGGCATGATCCATATGGCCAAGGTCGCACAATCCATCGCCGGAACCATACTCGTGATTCTTGGTTTCCCCAAGACTTACTTTATACGATTGGAATTACAAGTTGAGATTTTCTCACAAGTGCAGTCGTCCTGGCACTTACGGAACAATCCCATTCTAGAGTTGGTAACCATTTCTCTTACGGGATCACCTGGGTTTGAGATGCTGATGTGAATGACTAAAACTTGTACTTGCACCATTAGTAGACACTTAATTTCAATGAGCGAAGATTTTGCTATTAAAGGTGGCCAGATTCTTTAAGCATCCTAGAGAAAACTCGTTAGTAGTTTTCAATATTGCCTTCGTCAATCATCCTGCAAAAGCTTGTTAACTCCAAAGGGCCACATGCTGAAAATAAGATATTAGTAAAACACAAATCAATTGAAAATTTCATATTTCTGAAAATAGAAATAAAGTTTTACCAGTCAATTGCGTCGCTGTATTATTCTTTCTGTCCCGGATCGTCGATATTTTCTTCCATTGCAACAAGTATTCACTAGTCAATTGCGGTTCGGGGTGTCGGATCATGTATATTTTCATATGCGTCTCGACCTTCCGTCGGATGTGGTTCGAGATTCAGTAAATTCGCCGTCAAGAAAGCTGATGCGTCGTTAAAATGCGAAAACACCGCGATCCAGCAAAGAGTCGCGGTTGCAAAAGAGATGGTATCTTCACATCAGGTTGCAGTATAACCGAAAGTCACTGAAAGCAGTTAGAAGCAAACATACAATACTAAATCTAATATACCACAGTCAATGTAAGCAACAAGAACAAGGAGACTTTGATAACAGAAAAGCGAAACAATCACAATTTCAAGCGTGTTTCGCAGTTCATCTAAATTTCCTTCTCCATTGGTAATTGCCTGTTTTTAGTCATGATAGCTGGGTAGTGATTAGCGATATCGAGATTTAAGACAAATTCTCATAGATTCAAAGAGATTTTGATTTGAGGAAGTTGGAATGAAGAATGACAAATCAATTGTAATTGGCTTCCAAATAATGAGACCAAGTTGAATCAACAGATGATTGAGATAGTAGATTAGACATGCATTCGATAGCTATCGGTGACATAGGTGATACAAAACGAATGATTAAGGTTAAATGATTTAATCTCTTTAATTCAGTGTTCGCGTCAAGAAATATCTTGCATGACAAAGATGAAGATTGGTCCAGCGACTCTTGTTGAATCTGCATACAAGGTTTAATTAATTAAATAGGAATATTTAATTAATGCATATACACAAATGAGTTCGAGCAGGATAGTTAGATGATTTGTGAAGAGATTACTCAAGAGCACCACTCAGACATTAAAGCAAGAGTTAACTGAGTGATTTAAAATAGATGTCGAGTCAAGTCAAAGTGAATACTTAGATAACTCACACAATTATCTAAATATAGAGGAATACGTTTAAAATAGAATTAATGAATTAAATAATTCATTTAATTCAAGACTCGATATTTGAAGAATAATTAATTAAATAAAGAATTTATTTAATTATAGTTGAAATATGATAAAGGTAAATTAAATAAAAATGTTTATTTAATTTGACAAGAAGAATAAGGTTAATTAGTAACATAATTAAATAAAAAGCGTTTATTTAATTAATCAGATAGAACAAAGAAAATGTGAATTAATTAAATAATTAAGATTATTTAATTAATAGAAGAAATGAAGACTATAGAGAATAATTAAATAATTGACATTATTTAATCATCACCATGAAGAATATGAATTATGAAGAATATTGAAGTCGCAGGCCTAAACCAGATTTCGGTGTCTACACACTCAAACATGGGTATACTAGTCAATGCTAGATGAATAAACATAAAATTACCCATGATAAATACTATACTCACCAAGAAACTTAAGGAAATAAGAAAATAAGCCAAGATTAAACCTATAGTTATACATGTGATGAACATCTTAGGTAACATTTAATAATTTAGAAACAAATAGTTTTAATAAAAAAATATGTGAATGAAGATCATTGTCATCCTTTTCTACAAAATTTTGTGTATTGGATAACCTCCCAATATGAATTAATTATATGTACATGCCTCAAAATCACATGGCAACAAGGAAAGAACTTGACTACATTCTTGATTAGCATACACAATTTTTGCATGCATACCAAATAAGAATATTTCTATTTCAGGGACAAATTCAAGCTAGATTGTCATGTATAGATCTTTAATATCTTAAAATTATTACAATTGCACATCCATTCTTCAAATCCATGCTAGTCAAAAGTAAATTATTTCATCTCAATTGAAATATATCTATAGGAGTTTATGATGAACTCCTCAATGCCCTAGGATTACATGCAAGACAACAATAGCTTTTACAAGAGAGAAATGGTAAAAATTTCATACTATGATTATGGATACAAGATTTTTAGGTTGAATATCATGTGCATATGATGCCTTGCTTATAAAGGTAAGTTGTAAGATAGGATTAGACAAGATCATGACATGTTTCTTAATTTTGTACAATGAGACAACTACCTCAACAAATATTAAATGACCGAGGACACAAGCATTAAATGCCAAAAGATAAGATAAGATTTAGTGACACTAACACTATCTAGAAAGATTCCTCCTAGGACCTAAGTGGACTTAATATGTAAATAGGACCTAGATAGATAAAACACCTATTTACACCAACAATATTTTTTCTTAACACTAGGAAGTTGTTCATAGCTAAAGGGAAAAATATTCACTTATGCACTCATGAAGGCTTTAGATGACAAACTACCAACATGCATCACTATTATAGACATTGATACACTCTTCCATATCTAAATCCTAATATCGAGTCAAGTCACTAGTTAAACCATTAGCATATCGATAATCTTGAGACACATCATGAGAAGTTTCAAGCTCTTCAAATTAGCTCTCTATATAAGGCTCTTCAAAGTAGTCAAATTTATAGTAACTAAATTATTGTGAATAAATATATTTTTAATATATTTATCTTCCTCATCTTATAGACATAAATTCATTTAATCTTTCTCCATTTGCAAATTGTTTATAGAGAAATCAACATGGGGAAGAGGTAATGATGTGTGTCCATATGGTAACCAACATCATTATATTCAAAGGAAAGTTCATCCACTTGCAAGTTAATGTCTACACCCTAATTTTGGTTGGTATAACAACTCATGGATGTAGATTCTTCTACCTTATCTTCATGTGAAAAATTTCTACACTAGAGTTGTCAATAATAACACTATCTTGAGAGGAAATGAAGTATGAAAGCACATCAAATATAGAATTATGTTCATGTTCCTTATATTGAACATTAGGATGCACACTGTCAATTCTACTATACCCAATAATTGAGAGATCAAATTGGAAGCTATTTCCCATACTTCTTTATTCACATAGCTACCACAAGATGTAATCTCATATACCTCAACCTCCTTAGATCACTCACTTGCATCGTTCTCTTCACAAGTGTCCTCCACACAAGATTCACCTTCACATTGATCATTTTAAATTTCTAACTTACACCCATTAGCATTAGAAGGTGTCATACTACTCACATATATGCTTGTATATTTTCTTCAATAACATGAACTTACCCATATGCTTACTCAAGAATTTTATACTTCAATTCATTTGGTATTAAACTAGCACCAAGATCTAAGGATTCAAGAAACATGTCTACACACATTGATATATTGTGTCTATCTCTCTTAAGGATATCTCTAGTTAAAATTTAAAATTTTATCCCCTTCTTTATCTTGTGATGTTTGCTAGTTCTTGAACAAGGAAGGGAAGGTCAAAATCACATGTATATTGCTTATTAAAGGCCACAAAAGAGTTTTTAGGAAGGAAAAATATACCTTGAAAAACTACCAACCATTCTTTACCATTTTCCATACAAGGATTTAACATAAATTTTAATCCACACATCTTCTTTTTCTACTTGAGACTCTTCACAAAAGGGAGGAAAATGGTGGCTTGGAAAACTACCCAACCATTCTTTAGCATTGCCACATAAGGATTTGAGAATGTGTAAAGAAGTGATTAAGCTAGGTTTAGCTTAATTTTCAGAAAGTTGTGTGTTTGCACTACATTCAACATAGCATAGAAACCCAATCAATAATGCCATCAATTTCTATAAATGCTTTATATAGAATTCCTACCTCCATTTTATAATGTTCCTCTATTAATATTATTTTAACAGTGCTTCTTCAATTTGAACTTTCAAGTCCTCCTTAATCGGTAGGAACCTACAAGAAAGAAAGGTTGAGATGGAAAATCCCATTATGAAAAAGTATATATTCATTTGTAAACCTTGTCATGGCATGCATGGAAAAAATTTGACCCACAACCATGATTTTCTAGTACATTACAGCTTGGGCCTTTGTATTCATAATTTGAATGATGTGCTTGATATACTACTCTAAATAAAACATATTTTCATGTTAACCATATTTTCTTTTACATTTTAAAAATTAAGAATTAGAAATTTCCACTCTAAAAAACAATGAACTAATGAATTTCCACAACATTACAGAAACTCAATTTTTCCTTATGTGGAGTTGTGAATACAAAACCATAGGCCAAACTTATCGCTATAGTGATTTGACTAGCAATAACAATATTCTTTCACATATACTCATTTGATAGTGTTGGTACTATCACACAACTTCTCAATAAAAAGGTATGACATTTATTCTTTCCCATCACAACACGGAATAACTCATTTTACAGCTAGAAAGACAACATTTCACTGTCTACATAAGGAATTTTTAAGCCTGGGGTTAAACTGTATTCCGAATTTGGTAGCTATAAATTCATGGAGGATAGAAGGAACTTTGAAGTCTCACGAAAGCCTACGCGTTAAGAGGAGATAGCATCTTATCCCTCCGTAGGGTATAGTTGTTGTTACATAATTTCTCTCACCTAATCGATCTCCTAGTTGGCCCCTTCGTTCATCTGTGGTGATGGCAGCAGCTCTAAGTGTATGGCCACCAGCTCCAGGTGAATGGCCTCTTGATGTCCAAGAAATTCTGCAAATGGCCAAGAAAGTTGTTTCAGATGGTGGAGTGAGCATGCGAGTGCCCGAGGCCCTGGTGAATACAAAAGAAGCCCCAGTGAATACCAAGGCAGAGGCATACATTCCTCAAATGGTGTCGCTGGGTCCTTACCACCATTTATGGTCCAAAGATAAACCCTTGGACCCTTCCCACCAACACCCTACCCATCTTTCATAGCTGGAACTTTACAAGCTCAAGAAAGCAACTAAGAGAGAGCCAGAGCTCATTAAGTGCTTGTTCACAAAAATATGCGAGGGCCCTACCATATCTGAGTATGAGCAAATTTACCACATGAATATAGAGGAGGAGCACATTCCAGAGTTTACTTGGATGATGATTGTAGATGCCTTGCTCCTTCACAACTTCCTCTCCACCTTCACCAGCCACACTATCATGCCTGCAAAGGAAAGCATAAAGTGTGACATTGTGGAGCTGGAAAACCAAATCCCTCTTTCCCTTATCATACAAGTAGAAAAAGTGGAAAATGCATGTGTTATCGAGTCTCAAATATGTTAAAAACAGAAAACTAAAAGAAAACAAAATGCCAGTACACAGATAAAAATAGAAAATTAATATTGAGCAATATACTATGATTAAAAATCACAAAGGCAGAGAAAAAACTTTATATTTTTATTCATAAATGTGCAGTAAATATCTACACAGCTTTATTCAGAAAATATGAAATATATAGAGCAACTATAAAAGTTTCTAAAGTATGTTGGATTGTTGTCGATTTTCAAAAAATATCTACACAGCTTTATTCAGAAAATATGAAATATATATATTATATCCTTGAGCTTTTATCATTTTCGCTGGATTGTTGTCGATTTTCAATGAATACTATGAAAACTGAAATTTCATTTTAATATATATAATAAGACAGTTCACAGATTCGAGGCTTTTGTTGCTCAAATATGTTCTTATTATTCCCCATTTTGGATTTATCCTAATGAAGATTTAGATTTAACTAGAAAACTTAATTTCTTGCATTGCATCCAGGCAACAATTTTTAACAAGTCCTGTAAGGGCATTGTTCCAAACTTCCAACGTCCTACTAAAGGATGGCCTCCTTTTACATGGCTTAAAAACCATAGTCTTGTCTCAAAGTCAGTAATAGTAATAATGAAAATAGAAATAGAAATAGTAAGAGGGCTGATAAAAAGTGACAGACCCAGTCGCATGTTTGGAGCTAATGTATCTGTTTTAGAATGAATATAATTATATTTAATAAAATAAATATTTAATAATCTCATTGTATTTATTTATTTATTCTAATAAAGAAAAATGTTATTTATTATGATTTATTTATAAGAAAATAATTATAAAAGTTTAAGATTTATGAGAGGATTATATTAAAACGAAATATAAAATCAAGTATGATGTTTGGCTTAAAATTGAATGATACAAATATGTTATGGGAGATGCATATTTTAGTATATAAAGTGAGACTTTTAGGGCTTGATTTTATAAATATCTTAAAATATGCAAACTAAATATGCCTTACTTTGGTTCAAATATTTGTCCACAATACATAACTAGTTTACAAATCTAAACCTATACATGCAATGATGAACCAGCAAAAAAATAATTCTTGGGATTCACTCATTTTGATCTTCTAACATTTACACCTCAATATGGATTGATATTGTTTAGAAACACCATTAGGAAATCTATTGAATTGTGAGGCTTCTATTATCCTCATTCAGACCCCTAGATGATGAGTAAATATCTCAAAACTTTTCTTTAGTTCATATCCATGTCTAAGAAAATGAATTAGTGTGCAAATATGAACCTATACCTGCAAGAATCAACTAGCAAAACATTGATGATTGGAATTTAGTTGCCTTGATCTTCTAACATCTAAACCTTGATATAGATTCATAGTGTTTGGTAACATTTGAGGAAATGGGCTAAATTGTAAGGGTTGTGTTCTCCTCGATTAGACCACTAAGAAAACCAATTCCATGACTTAGGAACAATGAGTAAATACCTATGATGATATATTCTATTATAAAATGCTATTACATTCCTCTAAATGTAAATACTCTTTTGATAAATCTTAATTGTCTTAATAATCTTTGATAATTTTAAATGGTTGAGTGAATATCTATAAATACAATATATCATGTAAATCAACACAATCATGCACTAAGTCAGCTCACAATGACTAGTGAGAGGGTGTTATCAAGATTTAAATTGAATTTAAATTTTAAAGTGTAGGGTTTAAATTTACAATTATGAAGATGATCTAGGTTGAAAGCATGCACTAGTAGGTATGTCTAAGATAGGGTAATGTCTTGAGATGAATTTACAAAAGAATATGTCACTTGTAGACTTGTTATTACACAAAGGACAATCTAGTCAAAGTGTTCCAAAAAAATAAAGGAGAAGGGCATGGATATATCATTAATTTTTTCTTCAACTTTGATGTGTGTGTCAACTACTATGAGGGTGCATGACAAATTAAAACAAGATATCAACAAGGAAACTATTTAAATATTTTTAAACACTAAAATCATATAGATTTACTTAAAATATATTGATCCTTCATATATTCTCCTTCAAATAGGAACTCCACCAAAAAAAGAAAATTTGAAAAATCACGTAATGTATAACATCTACCAAACATTTGAGATAAGTATTAACTACAATTTACTAGAAGTGAACTCTATTTTATTAGTATTGTATAATAAATACATAGGTCTATGTGATGATAACAAAAGTATAAAGTAATTTGATAATGAATATGAGAAAATAGAAAATAATTTTTCAAAACCAACTATGAGGGAAAGATCCTATGTGAAAAAATTATCCCAATGCCTTTTCCCGTTTAGTTTTGTCAAATTTTGGGGCGATATATTTATACATGTACATGATGGAAAATGTCATAGTCTAGTGCAAAGTCAAGCCCATTAACCTATCTTGTATCTCAATATTATCCACACATGATCTTACATTTATCGTCACACCTTACTTCTATGTGCATATGTTCTCATACACTTGATCTATCTATTTCATTATCAATATGAATCCATACATTTGTCCCTACATTGGGTCTATATATCATTATCTGTTTTGTTTGTCTAATCCCAAGTCAAGTTTCTAATTTTAAAGTCATCCTCATGATTGTGATCTTAACCCACCTAAAATAAAATTTAATTCATTTTATTAACCCCTTTGTCTCTCCCACATAAAATCAACTATGGAGATGTTTGCATAATTTATTTTCATGTGCTAGATAAAGACATTCATTTTCAATACACACACATTTAAATATAGCATTTGATGAGCATTTACAAGGGTAATGAATAGTGACATATTTGGATTTAGTGCTAAAATATAAGTAGCAAACGTGATTTTTAGGTGAATCATTTGTTGTCTTCAATCATTTGAAAAAGTTGTTAAATTTTCATCCTCACCTAGCCTAACATGATACAAAAGTTGCATTCCATCAATTACAAGCCAAAAACTACACTAAACCCTCTTTCATGTCTAAGATTCAACAATTCATCTTCAAAAATATACATAAAAGAAATAAGTTATAGTTGTAGAAATGATCAAGTGTTAGGTCTTTCACATATCAACATTTTCATACTTTGAGCATTGCAATAGTAAATAATATAGATAGTAGATAATATTTATATTATGTTGATTTATCTAATATTGGTAGCTATGTATTGTTATAATGAGAAGACAAATACCAAACCTACCTTTTTCATAGGAATATACCATGTTTTGTAATTAATTAAATTATGAATAATGTAGTAGACCACAAGATCTTTATTGTTTTCATCTTTTTACACTAACAATAATCTAATAGTGGATTTCGTGGCCAAGATATATTATGTAAAGTATTCCCATGGATAATTAACATGAGGACAAGGGGAATTAGCAAGTATTATTTCATATCAAAAACACCTTTGGACAATCTTATTTTCATTCAAATTTAAAATATTTTTAAAATTTGAATGAAAGGTAATGTCTTCTACTAATTGGGAAATAAACCATCTACTATCATACTTTTCCTTGAATATTAAACCAAGTTGAAAAATATTTGTAGGAGAAGGTTTCTTAACAATGGCATTATTTTTTTACAATTAACCTAAATTCTTCTCTTAAATATAATGAAACCCAACAAACAACCACTATTGACACAAAAAATCATTTACTAAGATTTGATATTACTTTTTATTGGTGCAAAAAATCAAGAATGGATGTGATATTATCCAACATAGGTGGTGGGGTGGGCTAGTAAAGTTTGTCATTTTCAATTTATCGAATCTCACTATTTTTTTTATCATGTTACACCATTAAGGATGTTTATGTATCAACTTTCATAAATGATCAAATACTTGATTTTTTTTCCAAAAAATATATTTTCTCTTGTTTAAGACCCAAATACAAATGTGTGGCTATTCACCATCCTTCTATGTTATCTTAGAATTACATATTTCTAAATGTGTACACATTATCTAAAATTAAATTAAATAAATAAATATTTCCACCTACACATGATAAATTACCTAAAAATATGGATACTTGGCTATAGGTGGGAAAAAAGCATGGGTGTAAAATTATTTTACAGATTGATATAGATAATCAAATGGATAAATTAAGCATATGAAGACATGCATACATAAAAGTGAAGGTGTGTCAATAAGAATAAGGTTAGGTGAGGTACAAGATTTGTGAATAGGCTTAATTTTACACTAGAGTATTCCATTTTTCATCATGTGCATGTATCAAGATATTTCCACAAAATAGGCACAAAAATAAAATTGAAAAGTCATCATTAGAATGCATTTCTCACCCTTAAATTATATGGAGTTGAATAAAACAATTTTTAACTTTTTTGTTATTTGAACTATTGACAATGAAGCCATTAATTATTTATCCTTATAGATATTTGGAGATAAATTAAAGTATTATTTTAGAAATACTTGAAAGATGAAAGATGAAATTCATTCAAACTATTTGTGATTCAATTAATTTAGATTTAGATTTTATAATTATGTATCATCACATTAAGTATTCTTCCTATGCTATCTTTTGTCTCTTATTTTTATTCTTATAGTCACTCTTCTCACTTGTTTTTGGGTGCCACCACAATAGTGGTTTACACTTTATGGGAGATCCTGATTTTTGTTGAAATCACATATTTTTAGAAAATATAATGATTCAAGCCTTGAAAAGTTCCATTTAAAGGATTCCAATTAAAGAGGGTTTGATTAAACCACCTTAGACCAAGCCCCCTTGATAGAACCCTTCTAGTTTTAAACCATACCTATAATAGAGTCTTTTTTACACCTATCAAAATGCTGATAAAAAACCACTTTTGATTTACCTTTTGGCGAATCAAATGAATTCATTTAAAATTTATTTTTTGTAAGTATGCAGTCCTTATTATAAGCTTCCAAAAAAGTATAATTTTAATTAAATTAAATTTGATTATTAAATTTATTTTTTATTTCTTAGAATGTAGGTTTTTCACTAAAAATCAAGCTCTTTGTTCTACACATGAAAAAAAAAATTGAAAAATATGATTGCACTAGATACGAAGTCCTTGATCCAACCAAAAAATTGAATTTCAATACATACAAAAAAGTTGTTATACTGGTCCGCTTGTCCGAATTATAATTGGTTTGACTTCAAAACTTGATTAAGGAAAAAATATTCAATAAAACACTATAGAACCAATTGGAAGCAATAGATATCATAGTTACAAATATAAATTCAAAAAAATTAGAATTTTATCCTTCATGGAAAAATAAGTTATGTGTTATATGGTTCAGTGGTCACTCCTTAAAATGGTGTTACGAAAAAAACTAGTTTTCAAAGGAGATGGAAAATGAAGTGCAATCTCCTTCCAAAATTTTTGAAAAAAAGATATTTAGAATCTACAGACAAAATGACACAAATCACTAGTTTTCATCATCTTAAAATTCCTCATGGTTTAGCCGCTATAAGTGTCTGAAAGTGAAGATTTAGTTAGAAAAAATCAATTCAATGTCCAGTTTGGCCAAAAATTATAAACCAGTATTGTGGGATCACCCTTTTAGTCACCACACACATATGGGATTACCTACCATTTTGATCAAACAAAATATTAATTATTTTGGAAATATACCAACATGAAGGATGATAATGAATTTGTAGATTAGCTATAAAGAGATCCAATCAATAAAAGAAAGGTTAAATAATAATGATGAAATTTATGATCCATGTTTTATATAACACCACACCAACTTCTTTAGTTTCTCTCTACTATTTCAAATAATCAATTTCATCTAGCATTGGTATGCTTTCTCCCACACAATGTATATTCTATAGTGAATTTAAGTGGTAAATCATAGTCGTTGAAGAAGAAGAGATATATAACAATATATGTTTATGGCATGCACTCAAATGTGATAGGAATGCTCTATAACTATAGGTTTTCATGATTTCCATAGAAAAGGTAACCACACAATGCATATATATTAAATTTCATAGTAGGAACACAAAATTTAACCATGGAATGTTTTGGTTAAATTTTATAATAAATTGAGGGAAACATGATTGTTTAACACAATTTAAAATAATAAGTTGTCCCCTACACACAATATTTTACTTTTATATGCACCCTTGTAGTTGTTCACATGTACATCAAAGTGCAAGAAAATTGAAATGATGAAAATTGAGTATGAATTCACTTTTCCATTATGCTTTTGGAACACTTTCATTAGAGTTTCCTTTATACAATAGTAAGTCTACAAGTTCCATACTATTATTTGAATACAACTCATTACAAAATATCCTATCTTGATCCTACAATCACTCATCCATAAAATTGATCTCAATCCATATATTTTCTCATCTTCAATCAAATATATATGTTCAAACTTGAATTAGATAATTTTGATAGTTGCATCTCTAAGCACTTGCTTAACTTCAATTTAACTCAAATTTCAAAATGAATATTATTAGTTGACTCCCTACCTCTAGCCACTATGAGATAATTGAGCACAAGTTTATGTTTATTTGTTTATTATTTTATTGTAGTAAAAGACATCCACTCATTAAGGAAACTGGAGAATTGAGAAAACAATTACATTGAGAGTAATGGAGAAGTATTTTAATAGACCATATATCATTTTATATATTTGATTATTCTTCCCAAGTTATTGAATTGGTTTAATTATTTATTTGATTTAAAGCATAACCTCATATTTCAATAGATTCTCTTAATATGTCTATAAACATTACTAGTTCTTATGGATATTCAAACATTAAAAGATTAAGGTAAGTGAATTCTATGAATCAAATTTCTACCAGATTGTTCCCATAAGTATAACTTTAGGTATGAACCCTAGTTAAGTTTCGTAAGAATGAATTTGAACCAAAGTAGAGTATATTGAATTTGAATATTATAGGACATTTACCTAGTCAATCCATAATAGTCTAACGGGTCTTGGAGAATCAGTGTAGACACATAATATCAATATAAATCCAAACTTATAAATCCTAAAATTTTATTATTTCTTAATTATTTTCCCTATATAAATCGTATACTTATATAATATTTATGATAACTATAATAAGTAACACAATAATATAATTTTTTATTTAAGAATGATTATATTAAAGATAACTATTATCATTATAATACATTAATTAGTTAAATTTTATCGTGTATATTAGTTCGTTGAGGTTGCATGAGTGCTCTATTAGGTTTTTTATTTTTATGAGCTCCTTGGTCCCTCATTTGTCATTTCACGCCCTTGGCATAAGAAATATTCTATTATTTCATAGTTATTGTGATCTTTTTTAGTTTCTTCTTTATGTAGCCTCAAACAACCTCAACCTAGCAGTACATGTTGATGGTTTCATAGCTCTGCAATAGGGCTCCTTCAAGCAAGTGTCCTCAAAACAAAATCTCAAAGGTATTTCACGAGTTATGCATTCTGAAACTCCAATGGATGTGGTATTACCCATCCCTAACTTTGATAGTGCATGTAATTAGTTAGAAAATTTTACTCTTATAGGTTATTTTATGGGGATAAATTTGGTTGAAAGAATTCTCTAGGAATGGGTAATAGGCATTGGGCCTTGCATAGGGTCTATCTTGATGTTGTTCTTTCTTCATTTTAATTTTTTTGAGGCTAGCCATGTTCAAGTTATCCTCCAACATGGTCACTGGTATATCCTCTTGTCCTTATTGGTGTTTCAATCTTAGACATGAGACTTCATAACTTCTCAAATGATAAGAAACTTCATGTTCTTGTATGGCTTGAACTTTTGGGTCTTCATCTACCTTGCTGATATTTTTTATACCATATTGCTTGGAATCTTTGAGTAAAGTTATTTGTGTGGAACTTAATCAATTTTATGGCTCATCCTAAAAAATATTTCTACATTGAGATTGGATTTAAATTTAAATACTTAGTAGATATTGAAATTGGCAATCTTCATCACACCCAAGTGCTTTACCTTAATTTATCTAACACTTATTTTTTGTGTCAGTCTACTAAGCATAAAATTAAGGATTACCCTCAAGTCATTACCCGATTCAAGTCTCGTCATTAGCTAGTTGAAGCTCCCCAATGTACAAAGAAAACCACCTCAAGATCTAAAGAAAAATAGGTTGTGGTGTCACACTGGAAAGGGAAAAATACAAACTCTAATGGACCCCAAGCTAAAGATTAGCCCTCTATAGATTTTATGATTGCCAAGGAGTAGCCAACAACTATTTCAAACCCTGCCGAAAGGGGAAAGAGGTTATCTCACCCTTGAGCAAAGCACTTGTAGACATAAAATATATTCCACCTAGTTGACCTTTAATTACCATTATCATCACATTAATCATCAATCATTTATTAAATATCATTTAGAATCGAATACCATTTACCATTTAATTATCATTTGTCACATCACTAATTAACTATCCATTTCATCTATTAATCCATTTAATTAAATAGCATTTTATTATTTAATTAAATGACATATGATTTCCATTTTTATTATTGAAATACTTAGTAATATATTGGCATAATTAAAAATAGATGAGGAAAACATTTTTATTATCAAAATACATTGTAATATTTCTTAAGCTTAGTAAGATAAATAATTGTAGCCATTCATTATTGATGGAATATGTAGAAGTGGAAGTTGAACAAACCTTGCAAATCTCACTTCACAATAGCACATCAAGTTGAACCTTCTTTAGCATGCCAACTACAAATATTTTGAAGAGGCTTTGATTCACTACAAGGCTTGTCAATATATCGTTAGTGTGAGAGTTAATGTAGAGGGTCTCGCCAAATATTAAAAAACACTTCATTGTTTTGGAGGTTCATGTAATACTTGTTGTCAAACAAATTTGGAGTGCAAATGCAAATGTCCAAAATAGTGGTGTTGACAATGATAGGACAGGGGCATGTGAGGTAAAGCTCCTCTACAAAAATCTCATTCAAAGTGGAGTCTTGTGTTGGATAAAGAATGACGACAAAAGGTGCACAATGGGAGATACCAAATATGAGCACCTAAAAAAGAGATTCGCACAAAGCCTTCAAGTCATTAAAAATAAGAATTGCTTCATAATAAAACATGAAGAATCCACTATATATTTTGTCTTCCTATGTTTCATAGATATTAAATACATTTTTATTTTTTATTTTTCCTAGTAACTTTTCTTCTATTTTATTTCTATAATTATAAATCTTATTTATTTTATGATTTATACAATTTGTTATAAATATTTGTAGATGTCACTTTTGAAGAATTTCAATTTGGATTTCCAATCTTAGAATCTTATGGTTGTCATTTGAGTAAATCATTTTTGACAAATCTATAAGAATCAATTGAATTAATTCAAAATATTATGTCAATTTATTTGACAATATTTATTTCAAATTTGAAGTTTAAAAATTATTTAAATTTATTTGTAAAGAAAAAAATCTCCATAAATCTATATAATAGTAGTGCCAATACAATTTAAAATAATACATAAAGGAAATTACAATATGAAATATTCTCACCTAGAAATTTTCTTTTGAATCTTAACCATTCACAAATACAATAATGAATATCTTACTCAAATTTTTAAT
>VDFB02075197.1:0-122282 GCA_007258455.2 Sequoia sempervirens
CATTTGATCATTGATGGTTATTTACTTAATATGATGTATGGATGTATGAGGTTTATTTACTTATACCAATGGATGTATAATTAAATTTCATGGGTTGGTTAATCTTAGATGTTGGATTAGAACATGTTAGGAATGTATGCACATAATGTAGTCATGATACCCTAAAGGACATAGTTAGAGCATATGTACATGTAGTTTACATTCTATGTTAGTTGATAGTATGATCTATATGTTGATTTTCCTTAAAAAAAAAAAAACTTAATTGTTAGTTAGTTGTGTTGTCCTTTGGGGTTTCATGGTAGAGCGTTACAATTCATGCCTATAATCTAGTCTTTGAAAAGGTTTTCTTGTACTACTAAATTATAGAATGATCTTATCACTATAAGACATTATTTAAATTCTTTTCCCTATAGAATTGGTGAGTGGGTAGAAATAAATATTCTTAAAAATAAAGGAGTTTTAATGGAAAATGTGTTTTTTGTTGAATTAAGATATTATATTGTTTCGAAGCATATTGCTTAATGTCTACTTAAAATGATCAAAAGAAGAATCCATGATTATACTTCTTGAAGTATAAAGGGGATCTATAAAAAGGCTCCTAAGTGAGAATTTATGTACAAAGGTAATAAATGTGATTCCCATTGTTCATATTCTAATTGTGTATCTCGTAAAAAATACAATGCTAAAAATTAGAAATATAGATATTTTGAGAGACATCTAAGAACCACATATTCTAGATTTTTTACGACATATAAAATATCTCCAATATCTACAAATAATTTCAAATAATATGGTTACAAAGCACCCTCTCATGTACTCAAAAGGTTTTTTCCACACAAATTGCAATCACATGTCAATTGATATATCTATAAAGGTCCTCATTATGCCACAAATTGACTTGGAAAGAATCATAACTTTCTTGTTGCAGTTACATTTTTTTATTTTGATAGAGCTGTGGTGGGATATTATTCTAGCAAAATAGACATTGCAACAACATGAAGAATTTAATATTATGAGTTACTAGACATTTCAAAATCTTATAATATATTTAAAGACAAACACATGAAAAAATTATTCATCCTAAACTGAAAATAATTGAAGTGAATAAGCTGCAAATTTTATTGCAATATTACTAAAAGAAAATTTGAAGTTTGTAAAAAAAAAGTAATAAAAGAAAACAATTTTTTTTATAAATATGCACACACTAGAGAATAAACAATATCAAAAGACATAAAAAACTTGCAAGCACTCAAATATTTGAGAGATAAAAAAGGAGAAACTATAAAAAGAGTTGAAAGAATAAACTATGAAAACTTATGGATATAAATATCTAACAAAGAGAAAATAATTAAAAAGAAAAAGATATGGCATCATCGTTAAGTGAGAAAAGAAAAGAGGAGGATAACTTAGGTGAGTATGAATCTAATATTGTTACTTTTAAAAAGCTTGATATTATCATAAATGATACAACAAGAATCAAAATAATTGTCCTAGACCACCATAATTTAATAAAAGAAATTAATGATACTATAAAATAAATAAATAAAGTACTCTTTGAAGCAGATGCCAGAGATAATAAGCTAGAAGAATTTGAATTAGAAAATAATTAGAAGAATCAACCTTAGTTGTATATCTAATAAATAATAGTGCATATATCATAATTGGTTTAAATTTTCCTAGTTATAAGCTTTTGGAATTCAACGTCTTTGTGGATTCAAGGTTAGCAAGGTTTTTTGCTAAGACAAAAGTTATTTTAGAAATATTTTGGAAAGAAATAGTAGAATTACCCAAAGATAACTCCTTTATAGTAGAATAATTGAAGACAAGAAGATACACTTAAGATGTACATGTCATCATTCAGAGTAAAACTTTCATTACAAATTTTATAGAATTTATGACATGGATAGTGATATGTTGCATACATATCTATTTTTGGTAAGATATGAACATTTCATATTGAGGAAAACCTATATGTGTCTTAGGAGTTAAGTGGAACAAATCAAGATACCTATCTTGAAACTAGCCACTTACATGCTAGAAGAGATTAAGCAAACAAAGCAAAAAGAATGGGTTAAGGAATTTAAAAAAAAAAAACACAAGGATATACAAGAACAAAATAACAAAAGGGAAAAATAAATTTTAGGTGATGTATTTTACTCAACTCAAGAAAAATTGGAAAAATAATGTTGTGACATGAATCATTTTAATTTTTGAACTAATGTCCAAGAAGAATGTGAAAGTAACATTAGACTAGAATGTATGCATATTATTCCCCATGAACCAACATATTTGTTAAGCCCTATAGAAGTTGAGGAAAAGGATGAGAATCTCAATGAATTTCTTGAAAGAGGCTTTATTAGGAAAATCAAAAGTCCATTTTCTTTCCCTTCTTTCCTTGTAAACAAAAGAGTTGAGAGAGAAAGAGGGAAAAAAAGATTTTGTATTAATTATAAACCTTTAAATGACATTTTTCCTTTTAATTATTGAAATAGGGGGAAAATGTGGGTGATGGATTTTGAATGGGGGTATGCACCTACACTTTCCCTCCTACTTTCATTAGGAAAAATAGATCCCTTAGGGAAAGATTGACTTTCAACCCTTAGGTGAGTCAACCTTGATGAAGATCTTATTCTTTTCCTTATGAATGAGGACAGGGTAAATCAGCCTAAAATGCACTTATGGGAGATGAATGAAAAATACCAAATGAATTAAATCATGAAATGTAACACATGAATCATCTAAATTAAACCTTAATATGATAGAATCCTAGAAATTTCATCAAATCTGAGAATCTTTTGATTTTATGCACCTGTCACAAAAAGGTTGTGCTAAGTGTCCTCTTAGGACTCATTCACCCAAGGGTGAATGGGTCTTGCTATAGGGGTTTGAAATCTACTTTTACAATCCTTTTCTCCTTGATCCACACTCTTGATTCTTTTAGGTTTCACAGTTGAAAATTTAGAATTAAATTTTGAAAGTGAGTTTTCGTGGCTTGAGAACAATGTTGACAACTTTGCAACTTTGATGACTTTTGCAATTTTATTCTTTTGATAGATATTTAATCCTTCTTCAACATAAGACCTAAAAAAAATACAAGCTAGAAAAAATGTTTGTTTTTGGTGAATCATGGGGGTTTTCCTTGGTTAAACCTCATTTTGGTAATTAAACCTTGAAATGAAACAATGAAACATGAAAGGAATGATGAATGAACACTTACTATATTGCAACTCACCAAACCCTTGAATTGAGATCCTTGAAGGATTGAAACTTAGAAAATCTCTCCAAGCTCTTGATCTTGCATGAAATGGATTGATTGAATGTTGATCTTGATGCTTGAATCTTGACTTGAATGCTTGAAACCTACATCACAATGTTAGCTCCAAAAGCATGCATGATGCTAAGTGATAACTTTGAGATGATGATTGAGATCTTGAATGTTGCAACAAATGATTGATAAATCTACTCTTGAACACCTTTGACAATAATATTAGCTCTTATGAAATTTGAATTAATGCTCTCTTGAAAATCTAGGATTTGAATTGATAAAAAGACCTTGCTTTTATAGGTAATTTTCTAATTTCCCAAAAATTAAACATTACAAGTGGACATTTGAAATTGAATTTGGGATCATAAAAAGGTTGCCAAAAACATATTTTTAATTTTTTTAATTTAGCAACTAAAGGAGACCCTTCACCCAAGGGTGAATGGGTCTTGACCTAAATTTCTAGGACCTATTCATTTTAGGGTGTTAAAAATGATAATTGCATTAATTAAATCATGATTTCCCTTTTGGAAATTGAATTAATTAGGCTTGCATATGCATAATTGGGCCAATTAGAGGCTTAATTAAGTCCAATTAATTAAGGGACCCAAACATAGTGTGAAAATGTAAAGGAGTAAATTTTTCAACACTACAATTATCCTATTCCTTTTTGTAGTGACCTAATTTAAAGAACAACCAATAAAAATATTTTTTATGAATTTGATTGCAAATTACAGTTTTGAAAAATAAAATAAAGGAGTAGGATAAGTGTAAGAGAACCTTTATAGCGCTTCAAGGTTTGTATGAATGAAATGTAATGTCATTTGGTTTATGTAAAACCCTTGCTTATTTTCAACATCAATCAAGATTTGAGACAACTAAAATATTTTTGTATTGTGTACATAGATGTGATATAATTATTTTTCTAATACTATTCCAGAACTTAGAACTCTTGTTTGTTGCTATCAAGAATAACAAAAGCTATTTATCAATGAAGAAAATGGTCATAGGGAAAGGTGACATAGACCTTTTGGGTCTACATTTAGATTTGGGAAAAATCATGTTACATACCTGCATTTTGCAAAGGATATTTAAGAATTCTTAGATGTCCCATTTGAAAAAATGAAAATTGAGATTTTTTCGAGTTTTTTAAATTATGTGTGTTTTTTTATGAAGATTTGGCCAAAGATAGAAAAAAAATTCAAGACAAATTAAAGGAAAAAAATCAAGGTTGGGATGAAAAACAACTATTGTAGTCTAAAAAATAGAAAACAAGTGTGCAAATCTTCCTACTCACCAAAAACCATAGCCAGGTATACCATTAATCTTATATACCGATGCATCTTACAAAACTCGGTTTGTTGTGCTTACTTAGGGATATCCAAATGAGAAAAAGATATTTGTGGATACATATATGAAACATTCAAAAATATGGAGAGTATATATCATATTTATGAGAAGAAGATTCTAATAGTAAAAAAGAATTAAAAAAAACATTTTTTTCTTAAAACCATAACATTTTACTATCAAGATTCATAGCCACGCAATGAGGAACTTCCTCAAGAACAAAACCTAATAAGGATATCTCGTAGGGAAGAACAAGAAGATGGTATTTTGAATTTCTTGGATATGATTTCACTATTGAGTGGATAAAAGAGTAAAACAATCCTCTTGCTAATGTTCTATCCAAGAAATTTTTTGCTACCATAATTATCATAGGACTAGATCATGAAGCATAATATCTAATTTTGCCTACAAATCTTATTGATATAATTAGGAATTTTTATATATTAAATAGATGGTTGGATAGTCTAAGGACCATTATAATGAATTACTAAGACTTTAGATACTTTTACACAAAAGATATTATCCTAAGAAACCTTGGTTTAGTTCATGCTCCATTTTCACTTGAGTTAAGAAATAATATGACAATTGTCAAATCATTGGGTTTACAACTCCATTTTGGCCCAAGAAATGGAAAATGAATTCATTAATGACATGTAAATATGGATTCATAAATAGTATTACTATTCACCAATTCAAATTTGAAGATCACAAAGATACCATAGGAGCGATGCTAAGTCTAGATACGAGAGTTTTTTTATCACATTAAGCATAGATTTAGTCTTGTATTATTGGAAATAATGGTTGATTATCTTGTACAACCTTGGAATTATCTACTCCATATTTTTGAGTTCTACTCTATTGCTAGATAATGGTTTTCAAATGAAATCATTGAAGATAGTAAAATAAAATTGAATCCAACTCATATAGCTCGAAGAAGTGAATGAAATAATGTGTTACAAGGACAAACAAATAGAATTCAATTTGCATTCTAAGAAGATTTACATAATTTGATTGAGATATACTATCCTATGCCAATTGATTTCTTTCCAAATGTCAAGAACATGTAAAGACATTTTCATGTATCAAAAAAGTTTCAAAGATATGACCTAGGATGAAGAAATTTGTTGGCCACTTGACAAATTTGTGGAAGACATAGTGGTCCCTATGGTCTACACAAATTAATCATTCATCTTCAACACATACATCATTACATTCTATGGCTTTATAAATCCTTTCTTCCTTCCAACTACCCAAACCACTAACTACCAACCAACACATAATTCATAAGTAAACTAACATCTAATAAATTAACATTAAAATCATTATGCTATTTTATGGCATGAACAAATAATTTCTAACACCTCCCTTTCATGCTGATATAGGGACTTTATTTTGGTGATGTAATATCAACAATTGAATTATCTCATACTTTACCCCTTCAATGAAACTTTTCCTTTGGGTGTTGGTTTCTACTGGTAATGCATCTAATTACAATGTGCAAATGAAAAATCTATTAAACCCTTATGGCTCCATAAAAAGATTAAATTGGTAGTGAAAATTCAAATATCTCTATCTTCTACATCAAATTATGAATTAAATATTAATATTGTTCTCAAATGGTTTTTGATTTTATTGTCCTCTTCACCAACTTTCCAAAACACTTTAAATTTATAGATTTCATTAGAAAATAAGAAATATCACATTTTTAGTGAGATTATATTAAACCATCATTTTAAAATTAAAACAATGTACCAACAATAGAATGGAACCTAATGAGAACATCATCCATCCTTTACACAACGTGACTATCCATCAAAATAATAATTTCATACCAATCTTGAAATAAATAAAATATCCTAACTGAAAGTTCTAAAACTTCTTCTCAACCACCTTAAGCTCTTGCACTTTTCTACAATACCTTAGATATTTGCATCTTTGAATGTATAAATTTTTAAGATTTATGAATTTTCATATAATCTAATGAACAAAATGGAATGAAAAAATATGAAAAAAGAGAGCAAATATGAAGAGAGTAGAGAAACAAAATGTAGATGGATGATGAATGCCAACAAATTTGTACATGGCTTGCACTACACCTCTATTGGAAAAAATTAGGAATGAAATGAAAATGGATGATGACGCCAAAAAATTTGCGCATGATCCACACCATTCCTTTATTGACACGAAGTAATAATGGTTGGAAGATAACAATAAATTTTGCATGTGGTCCTCATTGCATCATCATTGAGCACCGCTTTGGAGAAGGAAAGACAAGTGAATGGAAGGAAAATAGATGTACACAAAAATTTCTATAATACCATATTGAAATTGAGAAACAAAGAACCAAAGGATTAAACCCACAAGTTATACATTGATATTCAACATATACATCATTACATTCTATGCCTTTATAAAGCCTTTCTTAGTTCTAATTACCCAAATCACTAACTACCAACTAAACATAACTAATAACTAACTAAAAACTAGTATATAACAAATTAACATTAACATGCTAATTTATTATTTATTACATTATTCTATGACATGCACTAATAATTTCTAGCATAATCAACATCTTTGTACAAGTGTGAATCATCATTAGTTGGTATTCCTTGATGAAGCATCTTGTGATGAGCTATTGATCTAACCTCACAGTGAGGCTTCACAAGCTCATTTTTATCAACAATTGTTAGTTGTTGAATTTGAATAGATGCATGCTCTTAGCTTGCACTTTAAGTGATCTTGCTAATAAAAAATCTATTATAGTTATTGTGTAACTAGTTATATGGGCATTTACAAATGTTGTAATCTCATATGAAATTGATAAAATCATTCATTGAAGAACTTGTTTTGAAAGAGTTTGCTCAAGACTTGTTTTAACATATCAAAAATTGAAACCCTCCTCCTCTAGAGGTGAGCATAATTTGAAAGAATAGTTTGATGTAGAACATCAAGACCTCAAGATCTTGGATTATCCTTGTGTATGAGTTACTCTATTATTACAAATATATATCTTTTTTGTGCATGTTTAATGCATACTTATTTAGAAAAGAAATTATTTAAATACTCCACCAAGAATTTTAATGGCTTTAGAAGCAAGAACTAGTTTTGTTTTAACAAAAGGATTGAGTTGGAAAATAAGTAGATCATTTCACATGCTTTAATGAAAAGCCCTATGTAACTAATTTTAGCCAAAGATAGGAGAGGAAGTTGGGATTTCAAAACGCCTAGTTTACATCCATTGCATTCACTTTATTTATGGTTTAGGTTTCTTGTTTGTATTAACAAAAGAATTTCTTACCTTGAAGATTGATACATCATAAACACAATTATTATGTAAATTCCATTGGCTTAACATTTTTTGCAGTTTCTATCTTCATCAACCATTGATCTCAATTCAAGTAAAACTTTGTGCAACTTTCCTATTGAAAAGTGAAGTATGCAAGTCATTTTTGCAAAGCATTATATTGGATGCAATAACATGAATAACATAGGCCAAGCAACTTGTGAGGTCCCATCCATAGATAGAAATTACATATTTTCTTGTCATTGTATTTTACACTTTAAAAGGAGCACTAAAAGGGAAACAATATTTATATGAGTATTATTGGGATCATATGCATGTGTGAAAATAAGTATTTTCATTATATTTTACTTATGCCTTCATGATTTGACCTAGAGCATCTTAATTGATTATGTATATTTCTCTAACATCTTTAAATACATACTATATTCTTGAGGGTATTGTTCGTGATATTTTATTTAGTTGCTACATATACATCCTTACATGTTGTGGACACAAGGTAGTAATTATTCCCACCTGTAAACCATTAATATAATTGCTAGAACTATATAACAATGTTGATATTGAAATAAACCCACTTTTCTAATTTATAGGTTCCTATATATAGGCATGATTCAATACAAGGGAAACCCCTCGTCGTTAATCATACCTACTTGAAGTCTTGTTGTTTATAATCTTCTAAAATATAATCCAATCTTGAACAAAATTTTAGAGTAATTATCACCCTATTCTAACTTGATGTGAATATGTGAGTTTTCCTCTAGAATTTTAATAGAGAATTGTGATGTATCTTAGAGTTGGAACTAAGATCTAAGATCAAGCTACCATTGGGTTTGATCAACTTATTCGCCAGTTCCAAATATACAAGAAATATTGTATTTGGTGGGCATATAAGAGAAATTATCTTTAGATGATTATATAATATGTAGCAAAACATGGAAGGATCATATGTGGAACCTAAATTTAATATTTTAAACTATAGAGATGCTATGGGTACTTTTAATAAAATAATATGATAATAATATTAAATGAAGCCATGAATTAGAAAATGAGGATTAGTGGATGTTAAATGGATAGAAAGATAAATTACAAACTAAAATTGATAAACATAGGATAAGTTATCATGCTTTTGTAAATAGGTAATGTTATAGATACCATGAATTTTCAACAACATAGAGAAAATCAAGTAAGAATCATGAAGATCCATGGGGAGATAGAGTATATACAAGGTATGACCATGGTGGTTATCTAATTAAAATCTAAATATAATACATGATCTCCCAATTTGACTAGATCTATCAAGAGTTAGATATGAGAGAGATCCTGGAACCGTCACCGACTAAATGGGACATGCATAATATTTTTGTTATAGGAACATTGTATGACATGTTATAGAATCATTCTTATATTATTTCATGAATTTTATGATTGGATGTTTATATGTGTTCTTATGCTTTGTTTTATCTATATTCTAGTATATATATGTAGATAATGTAACGATGCCAATGACAAGAAATATACTTGTATGTAATAATTAATGAATGCATGATATAATTATTGTAAGATCGATCATTTAAATAACTTAATCAATCACATGCTCTTATATGGTTAAATTAATTGAACCACATGTAATTGAATCATGAACTATGATAGTATTTATAAATAATATATATTCATCACACAAAGCTCTAATATATAAAAAAATATGAATATGGTATGTTAATTCTTCTTATTGTTCTAAACATTTTACTTATATTATCGAAATTTCATTAATCTAATCAAATTTATATTGTGAATGAAGTAATGACAATAAAAATAAATCTTAATATTAAGAAAATAATGTCAAATTTATATTCACATTTCATATTTAATAATGGTTAAATTTTATATTAATACTGGTAGATTCACATTTCCATTATAATTTATTTCTGCCAGCCATTTTTACCGGTTGATTTGCTAGTCCACATGCCTTGTCTTTGCATCCACATTTTGCATGCATATCTGTTAGGGTAGTTGCAACTACTGGAGGTGGCAAAAGATCGCAATATTTTATGCTGAGAGAAGGTTGCAGAATTTTATTTTCCTTACACCTGTCAATTGCAATTTCTTGAAAGTCTTTAAATCCTTTTAATAAAGGGATCTTGGAGAGGGGAGTGCATTGGGACGTTTTTTCCGCATTCTGCTTACAGGTCTACCAGCGCATTGCAATTTCAACGGCTGCACAGAGATGGAAGTGCATTTCTGCCCTGGATGTTTGATTTTCTACCCTACCTATTTTTCCTTGAAATTCAACAGCATTTTTTTGACAGCGTGGAATAATCTTGAGGTAAGTATATTTACAAAATTTCTTGAAGATGGTTTTACATTTTCTAATTCTGGAAAGCTGAATGGAATAATCTTGAGGTAGGTATATTTACAAAATTTCTTAAGATGGTTTTACATTTTCTAATTCTAGAAAGCTGAATGGAATAAACTTGAGGTAAGTTATTTACAAAATTTAAGCTGGTTTTACATTTTTCTAATTCAGGAAAGCTGAATGTTTTTCTCTTTTTATTTTTATATTCATCTATGGCCTTGATCTCTAAAAATACTGAAAAGAAAAAGCAAAAAGATTGTATTTGGGCTTGCGCTACGTTGATATTCCTTCATGTAGAATCAAGCTTTATTGATGAGTTTTCTGTAGTTAATTCTCTCTTTTGTTCAGACAATTGGATTTTACAAAATTACAGAGATAAAAATAAAAATATTAGGCTTGGAAAAAGTTCTAAAGTCTTTTCAATAAATCCATTTTATGCAGTCACAGCAATTCATGAACTCACATTTCTTTGAGGCAATTCTGTCAAAAGTTCATGTGCCTTGCCGTGCCTCCACTTTTTGCTTACATTTCTACCAGAGCATTTACAAATATAACATCTAGCAGAAATCCACCTTCTTTAATCTTTGATGGATGTGCATACCCGTTTCCAAGCTCTCTTTTTATTGCAGGCAGCAGGGGGGCACTGGAAAAAGTTGTGGAATCCAGCTTTATGCGTTCCAATCGCATTTGCTTGAGTGTTACCTAATGCCTTTTCAACAAATCCATTTTGTGATTATCCTTTCAGAGATACTGTTGTGCGTTGGAAGCAATTAATTAGGAAAATTTGTACTCATGAATTATTATCAATTTGTATTGAAACGAACCATATATAAACAGATAGAAATATACCTGTAGAGAACAATATTTGAATAAAGTAACTCACAGCTTTATAAATTGGGAGTTATTTACAGCTTCATCTGAGAATAGATAAGAGCAATTACTCTCTAATTATTACAGATAGATTAAATGATTAAAAAGTGCGTAGAGAGAAAAAAAAAAAGAATAATCAATAAACAAGAGTTTGATGTTGTTCTACAGATCAATAAATGCGTAGTATATTTGGCTGCTTCCTCCTGTCATTGCCCATGCCAAACGACCAGCACCTTGGTCGCCGTATTCCTCCCTGTATTGTCGTCTCCTTACTATCAGTTCCCTACTTCGGCTTATTGAAAAGATAGGGCTCGGCACTACTTGGCATTAGGGTTTCCAATAGTTTCTCCTTTTGATCGACATCTGTCCCAGCTAAAACATCTTTTAGATTGACATCTGTCCCAGCTGAAAAAGTCCCCTAAAGCACAATCTTAAATGGGCAGTTCCATATTCTAATATGGGTCAAAAATTTGAGTATTTACTTTATCAATCATTTCTTTTCTTTTTTATGCATGAGCAGTAGCGTCCTTTTCTTGCAAATGAATTGGGTAATTTAAAAAAAAAAAAATAGTTTGTCCCTATTCACCATCTAGTCTGACCGAACTGCCAAAAAAATAAAAAAACCCAAACATTATCAGGTGACTATTAAAAACTGCAATTTACAAATAACAAGCAAGACCGTGCAATTTCTACTTTAATATTTCACAAATGAATGAATGGTTTTTAGTGACGTCCATGAGACCATCAGTCTATGGGACCAAGCACCAAAACTTTAACCATTTTCAAGTTCTTTTCCATTTTTGCCCTCCAATTATAGATCTTGACTAGAAAGCCAGCAGTTTTGAGGAGCCTAGTCTCCTTAAAAAGCTCATTTAGGTTATCCACCTTCAAATTGTCTTCATACTGGATACGGATATCATCATAAGCAACACACTCAATCATGAAGTGTCATTCAGTTTCGACAGTCCCTTTGTTGCAAAAAATACAAGTTCTTTGCTCCCAAGCCTCCTTGGGGATAGCCCACCTACTTGTCTTGCATCTAAGATGGTGTGACCCAGTCTTAATTGAGTGACCAAAAGCCTAGCCTTGCCTTTAATTGTAACCCTTAGGTAGTCTTTTCATCGTGCTCCCACATGGGGTTGAACTCTTGGATATAATGCAACTTTTTATGGCCAACCTGCTTAGTCCACATATAGACCTAAACTTTTCTAGCGCAAAATTTTTTATCTCAACATTAGTGTTGGGACACTCATGTAGTTTAATATTCCATTTGTTCAATCACTTGTTATTTTGCTTCATCCAAGTCTTTTTTCTACATTTAGCTCCTCCCCAACAACCATTTTGGGCCAGCGGTGCAAATCCATGTTCTCAACCTTTTTCAAGTAACTTATTAACCAAATGATAGCAGATGCCTCCAACGGGAACATACCAGTTTTAGCCAAGAGAATCTCATATGGAACCGAAGATTTGACTTTGATGCTAGTAGTGATCAAATGCTTTTGAATTCTTTCAACTTGTCCCCACTTGTGGTTTGACATGTTACCCCCCAAAACCTCACAACCATAGAGGACAACCGACGCCACCAACAAACCAAAAAGGGTTTTCTTGGTTTTCCAATCCCATAACTATGCTTTCCTACATCTATTCTGCAGTAAATAAGATGCCTTCCAGCCACCCTGAATCCTTTTCGCCCTGCAAGTCTCCCAACTGATCCTATTATGGAAATCAATACCCAAATACTTGTATTCTTCCACCACCTGCAAAGAGCTGCCCTCAAAAATGAAATTAAATTGTTGCTTCTTCCTTTTCAAAGAGAAAATCATGATTTTGGTTTTGTTGGTGTTAACTTGCATTCCAACCTCTTGGAAAAAGAGCTCAAGAGCCCTTAAATGATCTCTCAAACCAAGAGCAGATTTTGCAATTAAGATAAGATCATCTGCATATAAAAGTAACTTCACCACATAACTAGCTAGTTGAATACCCTCTCCATCAGTTTTGTTTAACCATTCTTCAAACTTATCAATATATAAGCCAAACAAAGTGGGAGATAGGGGACAACCCTGTTTGACCCCAATGTCACTACCAAAGCATTTGGACATACCATCTTTTGTTCTAATTTTAGCTCTAACTTTCTCATAAAGTTTATAAACTGCCCCTCTAAGTTCATCAGGAATACCAAGTTCCTTCATTTTGTTCCAAAGTTTGTCCCTAGGTACCATGTCAAGGCTTTTTTAAAATTAGTGAAACAACAAAAAGCTTCACCCCTTTGAGTGTCCCAAACTTTCTCGATAAAGTGCCTAAGTGTGATGCAGTGATCTATGGTAGAATGCCTTGGTTTGAAACTAGCCTACCCTTTTGCTCTTTTACCTTCCCTTTCGGCCCAATTATTGATTCTGCACTCTAACATGCTCCCATAAAGTTTACCAAGAAGAGGATTGACCATTATAGTTCGATAGTTAGAAGGATTATTGATATCTCTACTTTTATTGAAAGGGATGACCACACTGGTAGCCCATTCATTCGAAAAGCCATTTTGAGTGATGCTATTAAAGAGGTATTTGATGTGAGATGTGAGGAGCTCACAACCCCATTTTAAAAATTTAGCTTGCAGCCCATCAATGTCTTGAGCCTTATCGCTTGCTAATTTTTTATACCTAAGTTCTTGATATCTTCTGCCGAGAAGAGCTCACTTGAGGCATGAATTAAAGGGGGCTTTCTTTTCTCCACTAGTCATTCATACAAGAGCTTCACATACTCTAACCACTGCTTCCCAGTGATATTATTTTCTACCTAACTCTTCTTTTGTTACAGCTCTCCAAAATCTTTTCGGATTGTGTTTACCCAAAGCAATTAACTCTTTCTTCTTAAATTCACATAGATTTATTTTTTAGATTTTACCAACTTCTTATAGTTTACTTTACCTTTTTTATTTGACATATTCTTTTTTACCAATCTTCTTATTGCTTTGCATTCTTCATCATACCATGGGTTAGCAGGAAAAGTATTTGAAATCCCCTTCTTGGTTCAAGATCTCTTACAACCTTCAAGAGCCTTGTGAATTAGAGGAACCAACATATTGCTACTAATGTAGTCATTTTTTTCATTGCTTTCATTGCATGGTATATTTTTTCTTTCTTGGAGGTGATGCTCTAGCACAACAACAAAGATTTCTTGATTTTCATGATTCACATGGATTTTACCTTGTGAATGAGCCTTCTTATGAGAGTACTGAGTTTTTCCATCTTACTGGTTGCCATCATGAATGTTAAATTTAACAAGAAGAGGCATATGATCAGAATTTAGACCAATAGGGCAGCACCCAATATTGAACTCCAGCAGCCTAGAGACAAAATTTTGGGAACATCACACATAGTCCACCACACTTTTCCCATTGTAGGTTTTGCAAGTGATACCACTTGACTCTAGCCACATTTTCATACCATTATATATTACCACGCCATATAAGCTACATAAACCAAGTAGCTCCACTCCAAAGTGTGACACACCCCCACTACCATCTTGTGAGGTCCTTTCCCAAGGCTGAACCTCCACCTCCTCAAGCCAAAGAGGGTTGTTGTCTTCCCCCCCACTGTTGCCCAACTGAATGGACTGATTGTTGGTTTTCCTTGCATTAAAGTCCCCCATTAGCACTATTTCCCCCAAAGAGCTAAAAACAGAAATGTCTTTTTTTAAAGCTGCAAATGGGTCTTCATTATCCATCTTTCTTTTCTTGTAGACCTTTGAGTTTTTAAGAGCAAAATAACATGCAACTAGCCATATTATTGCCCTTTTTTGTTATTTTTAGCCATATAAATTGCTTGTTTGGATCCATTTTTTCAACTTTTATCATCTCTCCCCAAGCTTCTTTTATTAGGACTGTAATCCCTCCATGCCCCTTACCTGTTTCAGTCCCTTCATTCCACACTAAGATTTTAACATACCCTTCAAAATCTGTAACTTTACAACCATCATGGTCATGAGTTTCTATAAGAATGATAATGTATTTCCCTTCTGCTATGGGCCCCAACCCCAGTCCTCTTCTCCATGGGTAACCCCTACAATTCCAACTTACTATGTGCAAATACTCTCGTGGGGCCCCAAATCCCTATCTGTTGTGTGATGATCACTCGCTAATTTTAGCTTTCCCATTTTTCAACCATGCCCATTTTCTAGCATCCCTTGTTGATTTCACTTTCACCCACTCCTTCCTTCGCTCTTCTTACTGATTGAAAGTTAGGTCTTCATCCAAGTAGATTTGAGTACCTCTAAGGGACCCTCTATTCTTTAGGATTGCATTCTTGTCTTCCATGCTACTTAAGACAACCCTTACATGTCTATCCCTCCCTACCTCTATTTTCTTTCCAATCCTATTTGTCTGCTGAATTTTTCCTACCCATTTTAGTTGGTCCTTGAGAAAGTCCCTTGCTAAAATATTAGTCCTCTCCTTTTCCCTGAAGTCACCTTTGATGATGATGTTTTTGGCTTTGTCTTTCTTGACTTTTTCTTCTCTTAATTTCATCTTTATGTGTTTCCTGATGATTTTATTTTGCGTGGTTGATGATCCACTTATGACTTGTGCCCAAGATTTGGCCTCTTCTATTTGATCCTTTAGCTTACTTTCCCTTGTTACCATGTCTGAAATTGTTGATTGGATCGCTTCTAATTGTGATGTGTCATTTCCCAACATTGCCCCTGAATTCTTTTTTTCTATTGTTTTTGCTTGTTCTAAATCTTGCTTTAAAGTAACTAGCTCTTCTTGACCTCTTTCCATCCTACTTTGCAAGATTATTACTTGCTCCTTAAGTAGCTTGCTTTCCCTTGCATGATTCCAATTGGATTCTAGTATTTCTTTTAGCCTGGAATCATCACGTTGCCCTTTCATTTCTAAGAGTTCAACCCTCTTTTTCATGTGCATAAGCTCATTCACATGGAGCTATGATGACCACAACAGAGGAGTGGTTGTTGGACTGTAGGAGTCCAAATTGTCTTGGGGCTTTTCTGCTCCATCCCCTTTTCTTATTGTAAAACTCTCTGTTATGCTTTGGATTGGCCTCAGAGCCTCTTGAGATGACAAAATCTCCCTCTTTTTACCTTTAGCTTCCCCTTGCACTATTTGGTCATCTATTAAATGGGGCATGTTAATAGTGACACTTGCATTGTTTCTACCTTTTGGTAAAATCATGATGAGTTTTTTCTTCTGTGATAGTTTCAACTTTTTGTTTTGCCTACACCTTAAAATCCCTTTATACTACTTTGCATTCACAAACACCAACTTCTCCTTTGTTCCAGTTGAAAAAACTTGAGGGACCTCCGGGCAAAAGGAATTCCAAGGCCTGACTAAATCACCTACTTGAGAGCTTAAGAGTGAGATTGCAGGCCCTTTTGTAGCTTGTAATGAGTGATCCCAAGGGATATGTATAACTTCCTGGTAAAGCCTCCTTACCCAGGAGGCAGCTATCTACATTTGGGGACTATATATTGACTCACAGCCACCCAATGCAAACCCTACAAGCCCTAGATTCAAAAAATGTGCATTTTCTATTGAAAAAGGAGTTATTTCCCTTGCAGGCCCTTGACTTTCCCTGAGTGTGATAGCCTGAGAGTTTACTGATTGCTTAACCATGGTTTACCGCGCATTAACCACTATAGTTTTCACACCCCCAGTTTTTACTTTGCAAAAGCGAGACAAGAAACTAAAAAAAGAAAAGAACCAACAGGCAAAAGAAAGAGGTAGGGCCCACACCTAATCTGTTTGTGAAGAAGACAAGGCGAATCTTTGCTTTCACTGGGTTGACTTTAATAGTAAGAGAAATATAGAGATAGAGCTATATGGGAAGAGAAAGGGAGAGAGAGGTAGAGATATGGAGTGATAGATAGGATGATAGGGAGGGAGAAGAGAGAGAGATGGGGAGAGATAGAGAGAGGGAGGGAGAGAAAGGGAGAGAGCTAGGTAGAGGAGGAAGGGAGAAAAGAGTGGGGAGAGAGAGAGAGAGAGAGAGAGATAGGTAGAGAGGGGGAGAGAGAGAAGAAGAGGGGGAGAGAGGGAGAGATATCTCAATATATAGGAGGGAGAGGGGGAGGGAGAGGGGGAGAAATATAGATACACAGTGATATAGAGAGATAGAGACTCAGTATAGGGAAAGAGATAGAAAGATAGAGAGATATGGGGATAAAGGTAGAGAAACACATGGATAGAAAGAGATAGAGAGGAGTGAGAGTGAGATAGAGAGGGAAATAGAGATAGAGATAGAGATATAGAGGAGAGATGGAGTGAATAAGAGATCTCAATAGATAGAGAGGGAGCCATATAGATAGAGGGAGATATGGAAAAATAGAGAGGGATAGGGAGAGGATGGGGGGAGAGAGAGAGAGAGAGAGAGAGAGAGAGAGAGAGAGAGATGGATAGAAGTGAGAGGGGGATAAAGGGAGAGAGAAATAGAGATAGATATATATAAAGGAGAGATGGAGTGAATAAGAGAGAGAGGTAGAGATAATGAGACATAGATAGAGGAGGGGAGGGAGAGATAGAGAGATAGAGATAAAGGGGCAAGAGTGAGAGAGAAAGAAGGTGACAGAGACAAGTAATTGAGAGAGATGTATAGGGGCATGGATTGATTTGAAGCCCTTCTCTCACATTTCATGTTGGCCAAGAATCTTTCTATTCCTTAAGGGATTCCTCTCTTTTTTATTTTTCCCATTCTCCACCCCCTCCTTATTTCCCTTCTTGAAAGCAGGTCCAAGTCATGATAAAATGGAGGTGTCCTAAAACAAGGATTTAACAAACACTCCATCAGTATATACAAGCAATGACACATCGCATATTATGCATATGATTTTATGATGTTAACAATGACGCCTAATTCTCCAAAGTTTGCACTTTAGAATAAAACACTTTTTTAGAAACTATAAATAAATATAGGTCCCTTCTTCATCACTGCAAGTATGACACAGTGCTTCTTAATATAGTGCAAACCTAGTTTTACAAGTTGCTTCATTTAGCATCACCAATAATCTCTAAGAGAACATTCCCCTTGTTTGAAATGATGGAACCAGATTGCATCTCTCACAATAATTTGTCTTGCATCAATTGTTGAGATAATCTTGGTTGTAGTGGGGCAATCAACACATGCTTGAAGGTTCTTCACAACTCTAATAGTTGTTCCAATTTGGGTGTTAAATAAGCCAAATGTGATTGCCAACTTCTCACTATTTTTCCTCCCCCTCTACATAAATTGGTACATGTCTTGAATTTGCAAAATACCCTGTTGTCCTCATATACAAAGACAATTTCTCTAACTTTGCACATGTTGTCTATATTTGTCAATGTGATATGTCTCCATTTTATTATGGCCTTCAATCCAACTTAAAATATATATGGTTATAATATTTTTTTATCTTTCGTCAATCTTAATACCATTTAAACCAGAATAGCCAGTAGAATGAACTTATGCCCTGTTGTAAACTTTATGTAATAGCACTCCAAAGTATTTATATAGCAATGTAGAATGTTGATCATCACCATTGTGTAACAAATACTGCCTTCACTTGATTTTTTCATCATGACAGTCTTGCACCTTGACTCTTTTGTCCAATTCTTCAAGCTCACTATTGTTCAAACCATTTATATGTCTCACAGTTGCATCATGAGTTGAAAATGGCTAAGAAGCTGAAAGCTGACTATCATTAATCACTAATAGAGCCTCACTTAGGAATACAAGAATACTATTGAATTCATTCAATTGAAATTAAATGATTCTATTATCCAATCTGCATTTTCTCTTTCATTCCACTATCTCTACTCTTTGTGAGGATGGATTTTGGTGAGTAATTGCACAAGTATTATGCGCACTATGCATATTGGGTATTGAGGTATAATACAAACTGCAACCATATACTGAAGACCCTCAATGTCTTCATCTACATGTAGCTCTGCATCTCCGATTACTACTGTCATAAGATTTGAAAGTTTATTTCAGTTGAAAATGCTTCAAGAGTCACATCTACATTAGCAATTGAAACTTTCATAGTCAGATCCTAATGGACAACATACATGCAACATCTGACATAGCCAAACTTCTAGTGGAGAGTAGTTTTCTAGTTTTATATTTACATTCTACACAAAGGTGCTACATCCACATTTTCATTTCTCTTTTCCTGGTAAGATGTACTCATGAAAACTTTTGACAGCTATTATAAGGCTCCTTTTCAATCCAATCGAACTACTTTATTTCCCTCTAATCCAAGAACTACATAAGTAGTACATGAAAAAAATGCATACGACGGCTCAGTACTCTCAATTCCCTCCTTATAAACTATGAAGCAGTGGCTATGGTGTCCGCTATAATGGCATTCCTTACCATCTTGTCCCTGTTGCCTTTGTCAACAAGTGAAAAGACTGCTCCAGTAAAAGCACCACTTATTAAAGAATTCTTCCAATCCTTCCTATCATGTACCCTTTCTACACCACACTCCAATCCGGTATATAATCCAGCTATAGCTCCGCATTCTAGTCCATATTTATTATTTTCTAATCTTCTTAAATGTGTGCTCTAGGTCATTCTATGCAATCACAATGTTGTTCATCATGGTGAACTAAGCACACATCTTTTACTTGCTAGACTTGCATTAACCCTTTTTTTTTGGATTCTTCAAACTTTACTGACAAAGGAATGGAATCAAAAGTTAGCTGCATCTGACCATTTGTTCCTCCTATTTTGTTGTAACAATTGGAAGCTTATAGAAAATCTATCTTCTTCCATCTCATCTTGAAGATTTGGTCCATGTCTGCTCATTAGACGTGCTCACTCCACCACAATAATTGTTGGTCATCCTCTTAGCTAGTTTTAACATGCTACACTACCCATTGGGATTCGTTATAACAATGTGATCTCTAGATGGGTCACTATTTGACATAAGAACAACAAGGCTTTCATACTGACGCTGAAGAGTTGCTAACCAATGCCCAGCTCCAAATGCCAATCCACAATTTACCACAGTGTGGTGCAATCCATGTACATCCATATCATCGTAGTCTGCATATTCCACCCATGTAACCTACGAACAACCGTTGAGCAAGTCTTGAATGAGGCTCCAAGATGGGCATCCACCGCAGCCTATACTCCTTCACTATATTTGTGGTTGTCATAGGAAGTTAACTTCTCTAGTTGGAACAAGTGGTGATGGAGCTTGCATCTCCACGTACATCAGTTGCAATTCCCCATGCCTTAGGTCTGTATCACTAGATACGACTTCTAGTGTGGCTGCTTTGGAGAAAATGCATGGAAACATTTCTTTGTATCGGCTAGCGTTCATAAGTATCTCCACCATAATACGACATAAGTGTACAGATTTGTTGTGTTTCCCAAAGGGAAGAGTTGTCGAAAGCAAAAAAATAGTGAGTTTCGAACAATGCTTCCAGTGAAGGAGGATTCCAAAAGCTTGACAAGTGACTGAACTTCAAGAGTCATCTCTCTTCTAATTGAAAGCATCTAAATAGCCCCTCGTTCTATTAATGACTCATGGAAAGAAGGCATTTGAAATTTCTTCCCCACTATAAAATCTAACAAATAATCTATATAAATTGTATATAAGCAGCTCCTTACAGTTATCTCTGTCTTTCTGAATATATATATCACTGTAGCATCATATTTTCTACCTGCCTTTGTGCAATTCTAATTTATGTGAATAACCCCCAAGAAATGGATCTTCTTATATCAAATCATTGAAAATGATTTACCATAACTCAAAAAAGAGTGCTTATCACGTCCAAAACTCAAGATAGGGTCATTAGCATGTATCCCTCTACTTCCTGTAGAAAAAGAAACTTTGTTTCCATGAATTATTCTGTGGTGCCTCATTTTGAAAGCTTCAACTTATTCCAAAGATACCTTCATACCTACCACCTGAAAAGTTATGCTCAACACCTTTCTAAAGAAAACTATCGCTGCCATGGTTTCCAATCTGACTCTCCTGATTTTACCCAGTAGCTGACAAAGAAACACCGCCTCCTATTAGTGTCTGCAAAACTATAAAAGAAATAGCCATTCTCATTGTGCCAACTTTATTACATGATCATGGATTTCCCTTAGGAACCTTTCCAGGCTTGCAAGTTGTGTGGTGTATACCTTAAGAAATCACGTAAAAAGAGCTGCGACTTTTTTGGTCAAGATTACTATTAGTGGAACTTGTCAAAGATGCCACAGGTCACCTCCTTGAATAGAAATTTGTAGAATGATCATTTGTCTTATCTTGAAGATCATTTTTCCTTTAAATCCTTTGCTTGACCATGGTGGACTAGGTAATCTAACAGTGCACCTTGTGCTCATTGTTAAACACATGCTTCTTACCATTTATCGCACTGTCTTTGAAAATAGGACTGAACTTCATTGTTTTGCTTGGCACTATTGATTTAAGCATGTAACGGACCTGTCCTCTAATTATGACCATCACCATTGTGATCTTTTAAAGAGACTCTCCATTTTTGTAACTGTGCAAATGTCCTTTCTCATGCTAAAGACTGCAAACATCTTCTTAGCAGAAACTCTTATACTTTCAATATTCTCCTCCATTTTATCTCCCTCCAAAACCATTCATTTGAGACTTGATTTTTACCAGTTCCTTCATGAACTTAAACCTTTATGACTATTTTCTAATAACTATAAAAAAAACTATTAAGCCCTTCTCCATGTGAATCTTTGTAAGATTCAAATTCAATATGAGACAAAGAAGAGCCATTGTTAGAAACTTGACTTGGTATCTTCATGAAGAAATTGCCTACCATCCTGACTGAAGCAATAATTTCATAGTTTCAATGGAAAAACAAGACCCTTTAGCAGTGACAGTTTGGTACAACACTCTTGTAGTTCTCCATGGAAGTTTTGAATTTTGATAATCTCTGACGGCCATAAAAAAAAATTTGCCAACTATTTGAACAAGACCTTAAGATATGATAAAACCCTAATAACTTGACTTGACCTATCAAAACTCTTAACTCTTTTTCAAAATAGAACTCCCTCCAAACAGATACAACGTGGCCTTGAAAATATTAAATCCTTTTGATATTTTAACGAGATAATACCTTTTGAAAAATTCAAGGGATCAACAAACTAAGACTCATTCAAAAGTTTTGCACGTAGCCTTTAAGATCTTTTCATTTTTTACATCACACTCAATTTGCTATAAGATATAAATAACAGAGACAACATCTCTTTGAGGTATTTAGTCAAACAACACAACTGCCTTGTCTACACTTTTTAGATTTTTTATATACGTCTAGTAGGGCACTTGTAACTGCATTAGACAACAATCCCCTTCTAATTATGCTTTGATGCATGTCCATGCCCTGTTCTAAAGTTCTAATTTTAGCACAAGTTGGGAGGACCAAATGCACTTTGAGGCATTTTCTCTTTGAGACATTTTGTCAAACAGTTTGTGTGCCTTGTGTATGCTTCCACATTTTGCATAATAGTCTATCACGACATTCACAACTACAACGTTGAAGACAAATATTTATCCTTAATTATGCTTTGGTGGATGTTCGCGCCTTGTCCTAAATATCCCATTTTCGCACAGGGGATGCTGGCAAAGGTTGTTTACTTTGGCTTTACGCTTGCCATTTGCATTTGCTTTAAAGTTCCAAAGGAAATTACAACAAAACCTAGTTTGTGCATATGCCGATATCATTTTAGTCCACAAGACCACATTTTTATTAGATGCTTCTCTGAAAAGCCTTATAACCTCACCTAAGGACGCCATTTTGTGCATATTCTACAGTCATTGCAATACAGGAAACCAGATTCTTTCGAAGCATCACGTCAAACAGACCCCTTGCCTTGTGTATACTTCCAAATTTTGCACAAATATCTAATAAGGCGTTTGCAACTACAACATCTGAAAAATATCCCCTTTCCAGTATGATTTGATGGATGTCCATACCATGTTCAAAAGATCCCGTTTTCGCAGTCTCGGAATATGCGAGCATAGGTTGTGGAATTTAGCTTTACACCTGCCACTTGCATTTGCTAAAAAGTTTCAAATGTGCATATCCTGAAATCATTGTTGTCCATGAGATCACATCTCTTTGAGGCATATTGTCAAACAGTTCAAGTGCCTTTGGATTCTTTCTCATTTTCAATACATATCCACCAAGGCATTTCCAACTGAAACATCTGATGAAAAACCCCTCTCAGTTATGCTCACAAAAGTTGTGGAGTTTGGTTTCATTCTTAAATTGCATTTGCTTATAGGTTTCCAAGACCTCCTCAACAAATCCATTTTGTGCATATCCTGCAATGACTGTAGTCCGTCAGGCAACGTCTCTAAAGAATTCTATTGGTCTTTTATATGCTTCCACATTTAACATACATTTATCCAAAGCTTTTATTCTCACAAGCTGGGAGGATGATCACGAATATGAACTGATCAAGGCGGAACAACTTTACTACTTCGTGAGGAACCGTGACTGCATTGATCAGAATGGAAGTCTACTCTATACATTTATCCTCGAGGCTGAAAAAATCAACGGACGAAACAGGTTGAATGGTCGGCAGACGATTCCAGCAGTTGATTGCCTAATTTAGATCGGCCTTCTTCAAATAGGATACGCCTTGACGTAAATTATAATGATATACATATTTGATTTATATAGAATTTTACTTACACTAAGGTATAGCATAATGTTTTAAGGGCACCTTTGAATAGATAACCGTCATTAAAAAATTTGTTGACAGGCAAGGTCGACCGTCAAATTTAAGCCCAATGCAACGTAAATGCAGTTACGGATACCTCTGTGGCGGTAAGAGAAAATCTCTCTCATTTATGACGCCTGAAATATCCTATACGTTGTGGCCGAGGGCAATATGGAGGAAATGTATTGCAATCTTTAACTTGACTTCTTGTGCCTGCAGCAGATTTGATTGCACCACTGGATTTTTCTATTTTTCTCCATTGCATTGTGGTTTTTTAGTAAATTGTTTATTGCCGATTTTTTATAAAAAGTAAATTACTTTTTAGGATAAGAGGCACCTTTAATTGAAAAGATGGGCATTTGTTTGTTTGATTGCAATAAAAAGAAAAATTCCAAGTGGTCAACTTGGTCAATTTCTCCTTTCGGTGGTGGTCTTGTGCTGTCCTCGGTCCCATAGGCTGCTGTGGCCTCGTGGACATTATTAAAATATTTCATTTCAACCGTTGCAACCAAGCATTAATTGACGGGCGTGAATGAAGTCACACCACTTCCACACAATTTTGTAAACGTACGTCACTGTGGAAGTATGCAACAAGTAGATATCGTGGACTTAAAGGTAGAACAACACATGAGTTTGTAAGTGATTGACAAATATTTATCATGGAATTCCTTTACAAGCAAGTGTGATTGCCAGCTACTGTCCCATTTCTTTTTTCTTAAATGCATTACCTTTTGAGCAGGGAATGATCGACGGTGTACTAAATTTCAATCATTGGCCAGCTACTGTGGAGAGAGGTCAACCATGGATTTCAAAATTTAGGTTGATCTCTTTCAAATTGGATACGCCTTCGGTGTAAATAAGAAATAATAAAGTGTTTATATAAAATAAAGGAGCAAAAAAAATATTACAAAAGAAAGAAGTATAAATAAATAACTATATGTTATATATACTTTTATAATTAGAAAGGTAACTTGAGTATTATATTTATAATATAAATAAAAAATCATAATAAATAAGTGAGATAGTTATTGCATTTAAAAGGTATAAAGCCAAGAAAGTATTTTTATAAGATAAAATTTGATTTTTTTTCTAGGATTATAAGGAAAGTAATATTAGAAATAATATTAAAAGTGAAAGTTGTTCATTTAATTTTTAAAATCAATACTAGTAATAATAGTAAGGCTAATATTATCATTATTAATATTGATAATTGAATAGCTTTAACACTAAGAGTAATAATAATATTATCAAAATGTTATTGGTGTTGATGAACAAGATAAAGATAAAAAAATAAAAATAAACATTAATTTTAAGCACCCATATCCTTAAGGTTATATGTATGAAGATAATTAATTTTGATAATAATTATAGAACGATATTAACATTATGATTAGTGTGACTATTAATATTAAAGGAAAGTTCCTTATCATTTTCAATAGTATCAATAATGAATATAATGATATTAAGGAAAAATAAAATATCGGAGGCATGTTTAATATTTGAGGGGAAAAACATTTAGTATTTCACTAAAATGGATATTGATCTAGTCCTTTTCGTCAAGCATAGCAATAAGGTAAAGATAGTATTATAATTTATAAGGATATAGAAGTCAGTTGGAGCACCCTCATTTATTGATAGTATCAAAATAATAAAGTTAATAGCTTAGGTTAATAATAATGAAACTTTGAAGCTAAAATAAGTTTTAATATTGTTTCCATTATAGTACCAATTAAGTTACAACAATTTGATGTACCAAGCATATAGTATGAGACTCAACACTATAAATACAATGTTAAGCATGGAGAATAAACGGAAGGAAAATAAAGAAACTATAATCTAGTGTTCCCAATAAGCAATAATCAAATTAAGACCCATTATTATAAATAAGGCAAGGAGGGGTTGGCACATAAAAGTAATTAGTACAATTCCAAATAAATATTACCCTTTTGACAATTGTGGTTATTAATATAGGAGACAATTAGGAAAGATATTTGTTGACGTTAGTTTAGCAATCATATCGAGGGTCTTAGTGATAAAGATTCCTTTACTTAAAGAGGTTATCATTATTATTATGGTGTTGTTATAATCGATCTTGTTACCTTAGTATGAACCCACATAGATAACCATTGATGCTATTCTTTGTATGTATTAAGTTTTTGAGAAACCATTTGTGCATTAAACCTAGATGATAATATGAGTTGGAGAAAACACAATATGTTTTAGAAAACGCTTGAGAAATCTGTTGTGAGTCTAGTCTCAATACCTGACTTGAACTGTTGTCTCTATTGTTATTGTGGGGAGAGGTATTAGTCCAGTTTTTTATTGGAGTTGATGATTAAGCCATCATTTGACTTGGAAATTATATCCCTTTGTCATCCAACCATGGGTGAGATGGTTGAAGTCCAATTGGGTGAACTACGGTGTCTCTACGAATTATATACGTAGGCAAGGCCTTCAAGCAATGAGCCCTTGAGGCATTAGGTCGGGCCTTTAGGACTGTTCTTCTGATTCTTGTATGTGACTTTTCATACTGTAAACTACCATTGATTTATATAGCTTTTCTTAGTAATCATGTACTAACTACCTTTGATCATATGTGTGTGCCAAGTCATGTAAACCTTGCAAGTATAGGTATTGGGAATGAGGAAATTTTGACATGATGGCATGGAAGAGGTATGTTAAGCTGACCCAAAGTAATTAGACTTTATTGCTAAAAATGGTAAATCATTCATGTCTTTGCTTCAACTAGTGTAATCTTGACTATAGCTGTAAGTAGTGAATAGTGTTGTTATTGTCTTTTAATTAAAAAAAAATTATTATTTTCAAAATTAGTAAAGTCATTGTGGATTATTAGGTTGTTAAGGGTATAAAATGTGAACAAATATTGTTTAAATGTGATGATAGAGATGATTTATAATTCTTGTAAGTATGGTTAATGGGATTCTAGTAGCATAGTCATGGGACCTTAGAGGACCTAGGTAGAATGTAAGTTGTATTGTTTGCAATCTTGTGTATATTTCTCTTTCAAAAAAAAAAATTTGTTTTGTTTTAGTGTGTTGTCCTCTAAGGTTTCGTGACGAGGCGTTACACAACTAACAAGCGGTTGAAAACTCAAAATGATGTGCAGGAAATTGATTTTCTTGATTTGTTAGAGAAAATTGTAGGTATCAATATTACAAGGATTAATTAACAATATAGTGAGTATGCTTCCATAGATGTCATATTTCTTCCAAGCCTTCATATCATGTGTTAAGACAAGCAGCTAGGTGGATCATATAAATCAATGGGGTTCTCTTATAAGGTCTCAATGAGGCTTCACATGATTGATTGGGAAGTGATGATGTGGTACATATGCCCTATGTGTTTCAAAGAAAAAAATTAAAGTATAAGACTTACTAAAAATAGATAAAGGCATGGGCCTAAAGGCCACATGATGGAAAGACATTCATCTTAGGTCTAAGACTATCTTCCTAGAGGAATAATGTCTACAAACCATTGATCTTGGTATCATGGCATTCAATCTTGTAGCCCAAGAGCCTTCTATGGTTTAAAGGAAAAAGAGTAGTATGTAGATATGATTCAAGAACATAAAAATGATTTGTGCAAGGATATTGAAATAAATATAAAAAAATAATGTTTCCTATAATTTTTAAAGGTAAAAGGAAATCTAATTGGTTTATATGGATACATGTAGAAGAATGAATATAAACACAAATATTCACATGATAATTTGTAATATTCCCTTATAGGTTTAACTTAAATTTGTCTTTAGTCTTATAAATTAAAATGTCAAAATAGGTCAAGAATCAATAACTCTTACTGATATACTTTTATCTATTAAGAGAAACCTTCAATGGTTAATGATTATTTGACTTATATATAAAAAATAATAGATAATATACTAGTAAGAATGAAGCCACTATTTGGCATAAATTCTGAAATGCGATATGAAACAATAACTGATTTAAAATAGAAAATAGACATCAGAACATGGTCATTTTTTTTTATTTACTCATTCAATTTCATGCATATGAATATGGGGTTTATTGATGTCTATACTAATCACTATTTATGAATTAATTCCTTCAATTTATCCAATTTGGTCCTTGGTTGAGTGTCTAATATTTTTCCTTATGCAACCTGTACTAGATTATCATAGGCTCCCTAGGAGCACTTGATATCTAGTATTAATGATGTATGAATCTCCAAACTAATCGATGCCTCTTTGCTTTGGAAAATATCCCTTTTTATATCCACGATTTGGCAAGGGACATAAGCTTTCATTTCATTTACTTGACAATGGACATGTCGTTTTGTTTATACTAATCACTATAACTAATTGATGCTCTTCTAATAATTGTTTAGGAATAATTAAATTGATTTAACATTATTCGTTACTTGCAATCGTCAACCTTCCTTGAGTATGTTCATTGCTTTTATATGTTTTATGATAATCTCTTCTTATTGCCTTTATCATTATCTGATTGCTACCTTTGATTATATTTAATCTAGTTTATTAAGGAAACCATTCACCTCTTAGATCCTTGATTCTATTATGAAGGCCAACCAATATTTAATTATAATCTATATCTACCTATTAAAGATTGTTTGGCATAATTTACTTTGATTTCCTTAGACAAGCGAGTGGGATATTATATAATTGCATGATGATTTAATGGTTCATATTGAATTTGGATAAGGATGATTAAAATAATTTTTAAAGCAAGCTAAACATAGAATATTTGTTTGTTTTGGCATACTTATCAAAGTTTATTTTGATGATTTTTTAATAATATTTTTTAATATGCATAAAGGCTCACAATTTCAATGTTTTTTTATTAAATAAGAGCATTGAGATCATTGTAAGTAGATTTAAAAAAACCCATACTATTCACATGTCATCTTACCTTTTATTCTTAATAAACAAGTTGCTAGAGATGAGTTGCAATTGTGTTCTTTTGAAATATTAAACAAAGATGTTGTGGCTGTTAGAATTGTGAAACAAGCACAAAACCATGAGCCATAGGATCAAACAACAAACAAATACACCTTCTACGCAAGAGATCTACAAACAGGGTGAAGCCACAATAGTGGTTTACAATTCAAGTGAGGAAGGAAATCTCACAAAAAATGAATGCATGGAAAAAAAATTGATTTTAGGGGTTCATACGAACCTATTGGTTCGACTGAACCCATTAGGGGTTTGCTAGAACCTAGGTTCGGGCGAACCCTTTTGATGCTTTCCCGCCAAAAAAGCCAACAAAACCCCTTATAAAAGGGGGGTTCTAATGAACCCTGGTTTGAGCAAACCTCTAGGGGTTCGCTCGAACCCCTAGGGGTTCATTCGAACCCCCCTTATTCCTCATCCCCCCTTAGACACAAAAAACCCCTGAATTTTGGCACTTCGAGGTCGGGTTGAGGATGAAAATGGATGAATCTTCACAAACCCAACTGGAATTAGGTAGTCATCAAAATGAGCTATCCAATGAATATAATTTTAATATGTTTTGGTTTTATTATGTATTTGTTTTTTTAGTTTTATTAAACATAAGTTTTTCATCGAAAATGAAGGTCTCTGTTCTGCACATGTGGAAAAATAGCAGATTATCAAAAACAAAAATTGAAAAATATGAGTGCACTAGATATTGAAGTCCTTGGTCCAACAAAAAAAAAAAATTGATATATACAAAAAAGTTATGCTTATACAATCGCATTATGTCGAATTGTAATTGGTTTGACTTCAAACTTGATTAAAGAAAAAATATTCAATAAAAAACTATCTAACCAAGTGGAAGCACTAGATATCAGAGTTACAAATCTAAATTCAAAAGAATTAGAATTTTATCCTTCATGGAAAAAAGTTATGCATTATACTTGTCGCTCACTTTTTAAAAATGCTATTTTTGAAAAACAATTTTCGTGGGAGATAGAAAAAGAAGTGCAATTTGATTCCAAAAATTTTGAAAAAAATATTTTTAGAATCTACGGAGAAAATGTGATGAGACGCTAGTTTGCATCATCTTCAAATTCTTCACGGTTTAGCTGCTATAGGTGCCCAAATATGAATATTTAGTTAAAAATAATAATTTCAGTGTCCAGTTTGGCCAAAAATTGTAAACCACTATTGTGGGATCACCCAACAATATATGCAATATTCTTCAACAAGAAAAAGCTATAGAAGCAAGAGACTTTCAAGAAGATATGAAATTTCCAGATAATATCTGAGAGTTAATTACAATGAGGGTTGAACTTTTATAAAAGAAAAGCCCTAAATGAGAAAGGGATTAGATCATGACAAGTGTCAACATCACATGAGATGAGACATAATGATCTAATATAACCTCAACTAATAAATCATTAAAACACTCCTAAGTTTAGCTTAAGTACATATGAAAATAGATTAGACTAATAATCAATTAAAGATCAATTAATTATTAGCTACATATGATAACTCTAACAGTAGCCTTATTTTTTGCTCTACATTTGAATTGCATATGAATAGAGAAACTTGGCACATTTATTTTTAATGTTGCATCTTGGAATTTGTGCATCATTAAGTCTAGAATATTATAAGTTCAATGCATATAAAATTGTGTAGTATAAGGAAATGTGAGGCCCAACCCTATCTATGACTATTGTGACTTTTTAATAAAGTCAAATTATGTTAAATTAATGAATTATGTGATACCAATGTGATAAATATTGTTTAAATATAGTATATCATTGAAAATGTGGATGGGTAAAATGGTTATATCTTCAATTTATTTACTATCTTAAGTAGAAAACTATAATTAAGTGAGTGAGTGTGTGACTGAGAGAGTTATATATTCAATTTTTAATAGTATAAAATAACATCAATGATTGAGCTCATCTACATAGTTAATGTCTTAATTTTTTCATGACTCAGTTAAAGGATGATTGTAATAAATGTGTCCTATTAAAGGTGTTTTGACAACTCGTTAGGAAAGCATGAGAAGAATGTAAATTTAGATTCTTACAAGCTTTAAGAGATAAGCATATTTAAATTTATATGGACAAAAGAATGAAATGTATTTTATTACCAGTGATTCGCTAATGGGTTTTATGTTTTGTGGATAGGGGTAATGCTTGGGGATGAAACATGACTCTTGTAGATCGTGAAGAAATTCAAAGGAATAAATTTATAACATCGCTGATGGTAAATTGGAACAACTCTAATCAACAATAAGGTTGCTTAAGGTAAGCTAACAATGTAAGTTATATGAATTTGTTATATGGCTGCATAATGATACTTAGTAACAAATAATTGTTCAAAAATCCATCAAATAATATTATAGTTGAATAATTAAGTTAAAATTGGATTTCATTATTGTTAGAGATAGATTCAAATTCTTATTTTGCACTGAAGGAGATAAAGATTATATATCTAAGCACTAATTTGTTGAATTGAATCTTATTGAAAATAAGAGCAAGTGACTCCCATGAACTTTGGATCATGTGTTAAGAAAATGCCTAAAAGATGAGTGCCATTAGGAAGAAGGGAGAACCAATTCAAACACTTGTCAATATTTCACTTAGTGAATTTTTTTGAATGTGATCAAACATAATGGAAAGTGAGTTACTTTGAGTTTCTAAATATGACCTTAGAATCTAGAAAATATATGGAGAGCTAAGGTCTATGATTAATGGGTAATGTGGTGTTTATGTGTGAGATGTGTTTTATATTTTAAGTAAATGTAGAGTCATCAATTTAATTGCAAATAGTATGTAAAGAAGTAAAATTCCGATGCAAGTTTGGAGGTGACTTTATGAGGGTCAAAAAAGTCATAAATTGATTATTTATTGCATTTTAAAGTTGCTAGGTATAGTACATATGGATTGGGGAATTGTTTTTTGTCATACTTTGCTCATACCTTATTTATGGCCTCCTTTAAATGGCCTTGAAAAGAAGTCACGAATTTTGGGGATGAAAATATTCATTTGACTCAACCCCATCCCTTTTGGTCTTCCTTTAGGACTTGAAAAAAAAAGGATATGCATGTGCACTATGCCTCTTTAATAAAGGAGAGGACTTGATGGGCAACTTGGGTATGGTGAGATAATTGAGATTGGATGAGATGATAACACTTGTCACCATCTCATTCAAAAGAGTGAAGTCTTGAATTATTTAAAAGCTCATGAATTTTGGGTAAAAGGGGGTTCTCTTTTTCTTTTGGAGAATGTCTTTTTTTGGAGAGTTTGAAGAGGGTATTTTTCTTTTGGGTTGTTTTCATACTTTGGATTTGAAAGGAAAGCTTGAGAGAGATGGAGAAAAAAGAAGAGTGAATGATTCAAAGAGCAACATTGAAGAGGCTAGAAAACTAAGTCTTACTTCCTTTAATTGCTTGTAATTGATGAAATAAGTGATATTAAAGTTTTTGAGTTAGAATGGGTCTTTAAAATTGGGTGTATTTGTAATTGTTGAATAATTTAGTTTAGCTTCTATACCAAGACCATTTTGTGATCTTTTAGTGCTTGCTCGGGGGTATGGCTAGAGCCCATGAGGCTTCAAGATGTCATTATGGTTGTGTGGAGAGCAAGGTTTATTTAATCTAACTTGATTTGTTAGCAAGTTATTGTTTCACTTCTTGTATTTTGTGGATAAAAATAAAGGAAAATTTGGTATTTATTTGTAATGATAATGATAGACTCTTGTATTTTATCTTAAAGGAATTTTTTAAGGTGTGTGCTCACAAAGGATGATATGATGGGTTCATTTTAAAATGGCATCCTAGAGAAAGGATATTTCAATTTTATATCTAAAAGTGTATTTTTAACTTCTTCTATTGGAGATACTCTACATCAAATGAGAGAGTAAATATAGACCCATTAATTGTTTTATTATAAATATGGGTTCATGATGTAAAATTACTATTATGAAGTATGAAACCTTTGTGAAAGAAGAAAAATGTATATAAGGAAACCTTATTTAATCTCATCAAGGGTTGTTTTCATTTCATTATTATTTACAAATAGATATTACGAACTTGCACTAAAGGAGGTGGAGAGACCAAGTGAGGTTTTCATTGTTAAATATGTGTTATCTAAAGTAATCTCATGATCTATAGAAATATTTAAATTAGAATGAAAGAAGAGTCTTACCATCCAAAGGATAAAAACTTGTACCTCATTAGAATAATCATACACTATTTAGAGTCCAGCCAACTATTTTCTTCATTATAATGTATTTACTTGGAAAAATAAAACTGAACTCTATATTTATTCATAAAAATTGTTACATATATTTCCATATATGTTATATACATCCCTATACACCTATTCAAAAATTTCTACAGATTTCATTCGATGTATCGAAATATAAATAATATATCATTTTTTAAATATATTATACATTAAATTATACAATAAAAAATATATATTAAAAATATCTTAATATAAATCAAGTTTATAAACCTTATTAAAAAAATAAAAAAATAAGAAAAAAGTAAAGGGGGTGGCCTGGTGCTGCAGCCCCTTCCCGGATTATAGCCACCACAGAGAGGCCAACACCCCACCTTCCTCTCCAATAATAAATATTTTATTTATTATATACTATTCACTTTTTTTTTAAAGAAAAAAGGAAAGAAACTTTAAGCACCCAACATATATAGGGCCGTAAATAAAAAAATGCATAGCTAATAATTGATATGATTTAAAATGCATTTCAGTAAGAGTTTTAAACTCGTATAGGGGAGAGGGCCCAGTAGTCGTGCACCCTAACTTCGCGCTTCTAATTATCCTACGTCAAAATTTCAAATCACTCCCAATTTTTTATAGCGGCTTACTTGGCAAGTTCTCTGCTTATAACTAAGGTTTCAAGGCCACATCATCAAATATGATGCCACATCAGCATGCGTTTTTGTCAAGGTGTCGAAAAAGGCCCCAAAAAATAGTGAGACCAATTCTTGTGCATTACATCATGAGTAGTTGAGCGCTGATGTGGTATCACATGATTGGTTGCTTTTTAGATCAAAAGCATACATTTTGTTTAATTATGGGTAGTCAATTCACAACTATTGGACATTATATAAATGACTATTGGGTATTATATGTATGATTGGGTGCACGACTATTGGACACCGCACGACTATTGGGCCCTCTCCCCTATTTGTTCTTGAATATAAGGAAAAAAATCAATAAAACAAATACTTTGTTCTTTCCTACAAGCAAAAATCAATAGAACAGATACTTTGTTCTTTCCTACAAGTAAAAATATGGATGCAATGTGCCGAATTTCTTTTCTCATAAATATGTATTATATGTAGCAGACAAATCGAGACAAATAAACAGAAAAAAAAAAAAAAAGAGATTAAAACATCAAGCCATTCCTTTCTCAGCCACATTATTGTATATGCTTATTTAAATCTGTGTATGGTTTGCTCAAATACATATGTAAAAGAAAAAGAGAAGAAAGGATAGCAAGAGAAATAAAATCTGTACAAAGTTGTAGTATTGGGAAAATCTTTTAACAAACAAGGAAACCCTCTCTTGCATCGTTGCACAAGATCCCTCATTCATCTCTCTTCTCTTCAACCTGCAACAACAAATGAGAAATGTTGAAAAATAGAAACTAAAAAGTTCAATTGGGTCGTTCTTATGATTTAGGGATTCATTTTGTTGCCCAAAATCTAAAGGCGGAGATTCACTCTCATCTAGTGGATGAGATTGAATGCTCAATCACTCACTTTTTGTTTAAATTAAAACTTTATTTAAACTAAATTAATGGATGATTTTTCATTAGTTAAGTTTTAATATTTAAAGAAACTTACTAAATGAAAAAAAAGAGTTGTTTAAATTTGTTTTATTGTGAATTAAATAATGATTCTCGGTTAAATTTTAGACAAATTATAAGAATTGGAATAAAGTATTTTATAATTATTATTCCATGCGGGGAACTAATATTATTATCTTAATCTTGCATATTAAAATTGTGTTTTGGGAATGGCTCCAAAAAATAAAGTTAAAGTATAGCTTATGTTTGGGGACTATTTAGAAAAGGTGAATTTTTTTGCCTGTTTTTGTAATTTTGTGATTGGCGGGTGTAATTTTCCTCGTGGTTTTGGCATTTTGTAAATATTTTCAATAATAATAATTATTGTAGGGAGCTTTGCTATTGGAAATATTTCATGAGTTTATTTGTATAATCATCTTTTGCCATGGACTCTTCATGGGGACGTACGTCGTCTTGAGCAGTACATTTGCATTTTATCACCTCAATCTTGCATATTGAAATTGTGCTTTGGGAATAGCGTCGAAAAATAAAACTAAAGTATAGCTTATGTTCGGGGTAATATTTGGAATTTAAAGCAAATTTTTTTCCTATTTTTTCAATTTTGTGATTGGTGGGTGCAATTTTCCTCGTGGTTTTGACATTTTGTAAATATTTTTAATAATAATTATTGTAGGGAGCTTTGCTATTGGAAATATTTCATGAGTTTGTTTGTATAGTCGTTTCTTGCCATGGACTCTTTGTGGGGATGCATGGCGTGTTGAGCAGTATATTTGCATTTACTATTTGCATCTTCTCACTTATTGTGAGTAGGCTGGAGTGCAGCTATCATTAGTGGGTTATGGTTTTATGTTTTAATTTTGTCGTGCAAAGTGGTGTTTGTGTTGTTTGGTCATATGCTCAGGTTGTTTGATGAGTCTGAAATTTATGTCTATTGGGAGGGTTTTCATCTATGATGTTGGAAGAGAGAAAGGTGACATTTGTAAGTTACTCTAACTTTTATGCTTTGATTTTTTTGTTCTTTTCTACGAATTTGGAATTGAAAAATGAAGCGTTTGTAAGTTCCTATATCTTTTACAATCATGTTTTATAGTTTTCTGCATCTGTGCATTTTATGGTTAATTTCTACTGAGTATAGAGATGCATTGCAACTATAGTTCAGTTTATTGAATGAAAATAACAATTAGGTGTAAGTAAATGGAAAATGTTTGCAAATAAAATCATTAAATTTGTGTCTGTTGAAAGGGTTTAAAGTCTTTTACATTGTTTTTTTTTAATTCAAGGGGTAAACGCTTTTGACCAGAGCTATGAACCGGATACAACCATTCAACAATACCACCCCAACGGGGTTTGAACCTTGGTGGCAAGAACAACAATGCCACCTATAAACCATCACACCATGCCAATACCGGCAATAGTATTTTACATTGTTGTTTTATAGTGGTTTACATATTTGCATTTTACGAATCAATGTCTATTGTTTGTTGTTGTTTGCATTTGTGTGTTTATGTCTATTCTTCGCTATTCTTTATGGGTTAGTGTTTGTTGTCGAGTTAAGTAGTTATTTGCATTTCAATTTATTGGATAAAGATGAGAATAGTTCGTGTTTTGTAATGCCCCGCCACGCAACCCTAGAGGAAGTTGCAACTAACTACTCAAACGTACTATTAATTTTTTTGTTTAAATTTTAAATAAATTTTTTCTATAAAAACAAAACAAAAACAAAACTTCCCATGTCTAATTTTTTTTTCCATAACACAAAATCTGACCAAAAAATTGTGTAAATTTTTTTAAAAAAAAAAAATTCTCCAAAGATATGAATTTATATATATATATATATATATATATATATATATATATATATATATATATATATATATATATATATATATATATATATATATATATATATATATATAATGTATATATATATATATGTGTGTGTGTGTGTATGTGTATGTGTATATGTGTATATGTGTATATGTGTGTATATATATATATATAAAAAAATTACCATTTTATAGTCTATTTGGAAAAAAATTCTATAGGAAAATTTAAGAAGAATTTTAAACACAATTTCATGATATCAAATTCTGGAAATTCCTAAATCCAAACAGGGAGGTTTTTATATTTCCTTTTTGTTTGCTTTCCATTTCCTATTGTTAAACTAGAGAATTTCTATTGTAAGAGTTTGTTTTTTTCACAAGAATCTCAATTCTTTCATGATTTCAACAGGGTTTTCAATTTTGTTTGCAAGCAAGTTTTCAAAATTGAAAAATCCTAAATTTCAAATCAATAAAACAAAAAAGAACATGTTTGAAGCTTGAAGAAAAAGAGATATGTGTTGAGCTGCAATTTCCAATTTGCCAAAATTCCTCCAAAGACTTCACTCCAAATCCAAAATGCATCCAAAAATAAGAGAAAACCTTCATTCCTTCTTCAGAGCAAATTTTCTCCAATAAATGAATAATAATCCTTCCATTCTTCCCCAAATTTAGTCAACTTTCCCCAAAATATCCCACAACCACCATAGTTATTTCCCTCTATGAATTTTGAGGTATTTTGTTTTTTTTTAATTTAAACCAAATTTATTTTCAACAAGATTTTAATACTTTTAAAAATTTATTTTCAAGAAGCATTTAAAACTTTTAATAATTTCTTTTCAAAAGAATTTACAACTTTTAAAATTTTCTTTTCAAAAATAATTTAACACTTTTAATTTCATGCACTTTTTAAAACAACATTAACCATTTAATTTATTTACTCCACAATAAGTTTAATTAATCAATTCAACACAATTAATTTAATTAATCAATACAATAAATTTAATCCAAGATTAGATTATTTTATTAATTAAATTAAATAACATTTCTAACATTATAACTAGATTTATTTAATAAACAACTTAAATACATAAAGCCATTTATTTACCTTTTCCAACTTGTAATTAAATAAAATCAAGGAAAGATGAACAACATTAAAACAACTAAATCCGTCTACAACCCGATGACACACTATGACTAGGGTGATGACTTGGCACAAAAAACCTAGCTACTATCTCCCAATCGAATAATGTTGGCCAATGGACACACTCAAACCTGTGAAACCAGGTGGAATCGATGTCCTATACCTGTCAACCTACGAACAAAGAGTATATCGAACATGCATATTTATAACATAATAAAACACACCGTGAAGAGGAAATATCAGAATCGTAGGGCACTCGCAAGCGAGTGGTGCAATCCCGTCCCCTTCACCAATATAGTATTACTAATTGACGAATATAACATCAATAATATAATCAAAAGCATAAAGCATTATTAATTCAAATATCTGCTAAGTTAATCCAAAGCATGTCATAATGATAACATCAGAATAAAATACCATTACATCAAAATATAGCATTCACATCGCCTTACAGTTTGCGATCAAATAGTAACCAAATACCATAGTCAAAGTAATAACAGAACAAATCATAACAAAGAAGAACACTACTTGATCAAAAGAACCAAAAAGTGGAGGGGTGCTACATGTTTTGAATATTTTTTGGTTTTGAAGTTTTAATTTTATTGATGAAAGTATTATTTGTGTTGTTTGAACATTTGCTTGGGTTGTTTCTATGAGTGTAAATATGGTTAGCCTTTTTTGTCTGGTGGCTGATTTTATGGGTTGTTGTCTATTGTCGAGTTAAATACTTGACATTGTGATTCATTAATATGGATTTCTTTGCCATCCATGATTAAGGATGGAAGTAGCTAGGTGCACTTCAATTTATTAGGTGAAAATGAAAATTGTTCGTATTTGAAGTATTTCTTGGGCTTGAAGTTTAAATTATGTTGACCAAAGTGTTATTTACATTCTTTTCTCATTTGTTGAGGTTGTTTGTCGGAGTGTATTTATGGGTGCATGTATGCACTGCAATTGCATTTGAATTTTTTTAATAGAAATAAAAATTGGGTGTGAGTAAATGGAAAATGTCTGGGTATAAAATCATTAAATCCACGTTTTTTGAATGGGTTTATATTTGTTGTATGTGGAGCAAAAGACGAAGCTTTTGTAGGCTTGTATGTATTTTATAGTGTTGTTTTATAGTGGTTTACATATTTGCATTTTATGGGTCATCGTCTGTTGTTTGTTGTTGTTTGTATTTTGTGTGTTTATGTCTATTTTTCACTATTCTTTATGGGTTAGTGTATGTTGTTAAGTTAAATAGTTATTAGCATTTCAATTTGTCCAATGAAAATGAGAGTAGTTCATATTTTAAATATTTTTGGATTTTTAAGTTCTAATTCTTTTGAGGAAAGTATATTATTTGTCTTCTTTGTCCATTTTCTCAGATTGTGTCTGTGAGTGTGAATATAGGTTACACTTTCTTGAAAAATTAGGGTTTGTGAAAGAGCTTTTATGGGTATTTTCTGTGTTTATGTCTATCCTACACTATTCTTTATGGGTTTTTGTCTGTTGCCAAGTTAAATAGTTAGTTGCATCTCAATTTATTGAATGAAGATGAGAATAGTTCGTGTTTTGACTTTGAACTTTAAATTCTTTGAGCAAAGTATTATTTGTGTTGTTTTCCCATTTGCTTGGGTTGTTTCTGTGAGTTTAAATATTGGTTAGCCTTTCTTGTTCAGTCCTTTGCAATCATGGGTTGCTTTTATGGGTTGTTGTCTGTTGTTGAGTTATATACTTAACACCGTAATTTGTTAATGTGGATTTCTCTGCTACCCATGATTAAGAATGGAAGTCGCTAGGTGCAGTTCAATCTATTGGGTCAAAATGAGAATTTTTCGTATTTGAAGTATTTCTTGGGCTTCAAGTTTAAATTTTTTCCACCAAAGTATTATTTGTGTTGTTTTCTCATTCGCTGAGGTTGTTTGTCCGAGTGCATTTATGGGTTAGTCTTTCTTCTTGAGTGAAGGAATTAGCACAATAATGTGTTTGTCATGATTAAGAATGAAAGTAATAATTGCTCAGCATGTATGCACTGCAATTGCACTTGAATTTTTTAAATGAAAATGAAAATTGGGTGTAAGTAAATGGAAAATGTATGGGTATAAAATCCTTAGATCTGTGTTTGTTGAACGGGTTCATATCTATTGTATGGGCAGCGAAAGACAAAGCCTTTGTAGGGTTGTATGCCTTTTACAATGTCATTTTATAATGGTTTACATATTTTCATAGTGGTTTACATATTTTCATTTTATGGGTCAATATCTATTGTTTGTTGTTGTTTATGGGTTAGTGTCTACTGTCGAGTTAAATAGTTAGTTGCATTTCAATTTATCTGATGAAGATGAGAATAGTTCGTATTTTAAATGTTTTTGAGTTTTTAAGTTCTAATTCTATTGAAGAAAGTATTATTTGTGTTCTTTGTCCATTTGCTCAGGTTGTGTATGTGAGTGTAAATATGGGTTAGGCTTTCTTGTTTGATACTTTGCAATCATGGCCTACTTTTATGGGTTGATTTCTGTTGTCAAAAAACTAAGGTTTGTGAAAGAGCTAGAGTCCCTACCAGACAAAAAAACTATGGCTTGTAAAATTGTTTGGGTGGTTGTGATAATGCATAGCCACTGATTAATAAATAAAAATGTGCTTGCAATGCATGGGCACACATAGAAATTAATGATAATGATTATTGTAGGGGGTCGCATGGCATTTTAAGTAGTGCACTTGCTTTTACTATTGTCTATTATGATATAGTTCAAGTAGATTGGAGTGTAGGTATCATTGGTGGCTTATGATATGAAGTTTTAAGTCTGTCTATAAGTCTTCCATGAAGAAGACAAATCATTTGGATTTGAAAATACAAAATCATGATAAAAATATCAAAATCCAATGAGGAGATTGGAAAAACATATATGTACAAAGAATATATATATAATTTGTATATGTGTGTATCCATATATATGTGTGTGTGTGTATATGCATATATACAATAGTATGTACAAATATGTACATATATATATAATATGTATATATTTTGCATTTAAGTAGATCTGATTTCCATTTGCTAGGATTGTTTGATGAAGGTTGAATTTGTGTGTTGTGAGAGTGTTTATATATGTTGTCTTGTTGTTGACAGATGGTGCTTTTGTGTTTTTTTTCCCTTTTTGCAATGATTTAATTGTTCGGTTTCTTTATCGATAAGTGTCTTGATTTGTTGGTTCCTCTTTCCCTATTTCTTGATTGGCTTTCCAAATGTCTTGAAATGAAGCTTACATTTTTTTTTTGGCAATGTGTAATTACTTCACTTCAAGTGAATTTTTTGTACATGAAACAATGATAGAAATTGGAAGATCTGTCTATTTTTACATGATATAACTGATATATGATTGATGTTTCAAACAATGCATGTCATGAATATTTTGTATTGATAAGACTTCTTCCAATGGTGTCTATTTGGAACTATTAAGATCATGTTTGCATTGTTCCTGCAATTTCCTGGTCATTGACATATGGTGTGTTGTTTGTTGGCTTTTCATATTGTGCAGTTACAATTTATATTTGAGAGCAACACAGTGTAAAAAGCAGTTTTACTGTGATGTTCTTCTATTATGCATGTGTCATTGCTGCAATTTTTTTTGTGGGCATGTGGTATTGCGAATTGTGAGTCACATGTTGTATGCATATAATCCCATTTCCAATTTTCATTAGCAAATATTGATTTGTGCTAAATATATTGAATTGAAATACTCATCAATGGATTATGTTGTTACATTTTATGCATGACAAGTAAAAAGGATCTTATATGTGTGTGTGTGTGTGTTTATACATATGTATGTATGTATATGTGTGCACACAAAGACATACACATATATGCAAGTATATATATAGGTATGTATATACACACACACACACACACATATATATACATATGTATTTGTATGTGTGCATATATATATATATATATATATATATATATATATATATATTTCTATGTACACACACACACACATATATAGTGTGTGTGTGTGCGTGTTCTGTATTTTGCATTAACTCAGATCTATTTTTTTGTTTATTTTGAGTAGATGCAAGTGTAGTTGCTATAAATACATAATGTTGTCAAGACCTAGGGCTGCAATGGTGTCAAGTTTAATGGTTTTATACCTAGATATATCCCAATTTCTTTGACCTAATTTTCATTGATATTTAATAGATTCAATTGCAATTGTAATGTGATGCCTATGTGCACAAAATGAAAATAACAACAAACAGTAGGCATTAACCCATAAAATACAAATGTGTAGAAAACTAGAAAATGACATACATATATATGCATGTGTATATATGTATATATAAAGCTATGTATACATACATGTATATATGTGTTTATATGTATGTGCATATGCACAATATAACCCTACACACATATAGTTACATATGTGTATATATATGCATATGTACATACGAATGTATATACATACATATATATTTACATTTTCCCCATGTATATGTTTATATATATATGTGTGTGTGTGTATGTATGTATACATATATGTACATACTTAAATGTATGCATGTATATGCATATGTTCTTACATATATATGTATGTCTTGATATATGCACATATATATACATATGTACATACAAATGTATATACATACATATATATTTACATTTTACCCATGTAGATGTTTATACATATATATGTGTGTGTGTGTGTGTGTGTACTTAAATGTATGCATGTATATATATGTGTTAATGCATATGTTCTTACATATATGTATGTATGTATGTATGTATGTACACCTGTGTCTGCATATAATCAAGTGTGTCTATGTATATATATGTATGTGTACCTATATATATGTGGTTGTTGAAACAAAAAGACTACCGTTCATTTTAGATGCATTCCACAGTGTCTTTTCTAGTGGTTGTTGGTTTTGCAAGGATCTATGCCAACTATTTATTGTTTGTCATCAACGCTTTGCTATACAACTTGCCATACTACTGCAACAATGTGAGAAGGTATGGTTTGAACCAATTTATGCATTCACAAAAAACCATGGGTACAAAAGAATAAGAAACAATAAATAGACAGCCAAATATATAGATCAAATATCTAGGTATTATTTTCATATTGTGACGGATAAACATCATACATTGTTTGTTAACTAAATTGCAATGTCATTTGTTTTAAAGACGGTAAATAATTGGAATTAATGCATTATAGTATATGTTTATGACCTCCTTTTTGGAGCAGTTTTGAAGCTAATCGTAGCTAAATAGAGTGAGAATGCACTCAGATGTGGAGCTATGACAACATGTTTTATTGACTATGTAGAGATAGGCATTGGAAAAGTGAAGTAGGATGTGATTTAGATTTCAAATATTTTTTCTTATATATTCATTTTGCACTATTTGTAGTTTTATGTGACGTATAGAGATTAAGATTAAATTCACAATAGACAATGCAGTGTCTTTTTCCATTTTCACTCATGCAATTTTCTTATGTGGTTTACAGGATTGTGGATATGGTCTTACAAAGCTATAGTCTGTCTAACGAGACTTTGCAGCTTGTTTGAATGTATTGATGTGATACTAAAGCATACTCCGCCTTTATTTTTAGTTTGCATTCTAGTGTCTGAATAAGATCCTTATTTATTATGTGTTATGCACATGTCCTTTTTAGATCTTCTCTGATGCAGTTGATATGCTCTATGCTAATTGTGGAAGTCACTCTTCAAAATTATATTTCAATCTTGTTTGGCTTTCAAAAATTTCCAGCTAGTTGTTTTTTTGGTAGTCAGAGTTGTGGAAATGCTACTATTATTACTTCTTCAAATGTTGGGAATGTGCTTTCGAGAAAGGTAGCTAGAATCTCAAAATCAAAATACTATTTGCTTAAAGTGATTTTTGATCTTTCTAGCAACATCTCTTCACTGTCTTGAAACAGTAAGCTATTGCTTCTAGTATCAAGGCACCTATCAATCTTAATAGTAAATAAAATCTATAAAACCATGCATGAAAATTTCCAATTAGGCAAGGCAACTACTACTAACAATGCAACTTATCCTCCAAACATATTGACAGTGATTTCTTGAACATGTGCATAATGCTCGTGGATAAAGACATGGACAAGTCAGTACATATATCTTGAACAGGTGGACATGTTTGAATAACTATTGTTGTTTCATGGATATACAATTAACTTGGATTGGATGGAGACTTTGAAAAAAATGAGGTGGGACTATGTTTTGGTAGAATAATTCCATGGAACACATGATAAATTAAAGTGCCATTTTTTTTCCCATATTCTTGTCATTTGTTACTGTTGGTTGTTTGCATCAGTTAGGGTTTCTAAAAAAATCTCTCAGTTCATACAAACACACTACTATATTCCAATAGGAAAAATTCTCATCCTCATCTAATTGATTGAAATGCAGTTGACATGCATGGCATTGCATGTTTGTGAAATATTATAGAATTTACGCTGGGGGCTTTGACATTTGGCTAGATTTAATGTTTGTTTATGAGGTCGAGTTGCAGTTGGCATGCTCCTATGGAAGACAATAGACTGGTTGCATTATGGATGATGGACAATAGAGAACTGAGCATTTATAGAGTATATAGAAAAAAAAGGCAATATGTCACGACCCCTATTTTTAACCTTCGTAATTTTATGATGATTAATTAAATTTATAATAAATCAAAAAGGAAATAATTATATTTTAACAAAAATACCTTGTTATTTAGAAAAAATAATTTTATGTGCAAGTAAGTGATATTTTGTTATTATTTATTTAGATTGCAAATTAAAAAGGCTTATATATTATTTTATGAGGATGGATAAATATTGTAATTAAATATTGTGTTATTATTTATTTAGATTGCAAATAATTTCATTTGTAATTAAAATAGGATTCTTTATTTGTAATTATGGATGGATAAATATTGTACATTGAAATAAATTTTTAAAATTTATTATTTTCAAGATTTAGTTCGAGGAAGTTGGAAAATAAGTCTTTAAATAGGAGGAAATTCTTGAATAGGGAATATATAATAACTGTTTTTACAATCTTCTTGTGGCTCTACAAATAAATAAATAAAACACAACTGCCGGATGTTCTTCTTGAAATGCTTTGCAAAAATAACTGAAAAAGGGGGTGCCGGGTAGAAGTTTTCTAGAGTACAATAGGTTAGAAAAAAAAAAGGGAAAAGGAAGAATGAAATACAGGAGAAGGAAAAAAAAAGAAGAAGAAGAAGAAGAAAATTCTATAGAAGGTGATTTTAGGAAAGCAAGAATGAGGAAAATAAAAGCACCAGGATGGGAAGTTCAAACTAAAAGCGACTTCCAGGTTTTTAATTCCTTCCCAGTGCATTTAAATTATAAAATGTGTGAATACTGGACAATGTTGTAAAAAGATAGAATTCTTCTTTAACACCCAATTGTGCATGTGAGTCGTATTTGGGAATTTGGTGTTTGAAATGCTCTATTTTTTGTATTATGACTGCACAAATCTTTACATTCCTTCTCATTCATATATATATTGCTCAATATATATATATATATATATATATATATATATCTGTAAATCCCTGAATCGAATATTTTATGCATGGGATTGGGATTCCAGCTTGTTCTTTTAGTTATAATAATATTTGAACTGAAACCCCATATTGGAATTGCCATATTTTCTTAGTAATGCAGCGGTGAAGAATGAAATTATAAAGGAAAGGCTTGGCTTTTCACAGCCGCGCCCCATTGGTGAGGACTACCCTGTGGAGGCAGTGCCCTCCACAAGCCGTAGCCTGTGGAGAGGGCACTGCCCTCCACAGGCAGCGTCCTCCCCAATGGGGAGCGTCGGCCTTGCAGCCTTTTTTTCTTGACTTAAACGAAACTCTCAAGCTCCATTTACAATATGAATCTTACTCTTTTCAAATCACTGCAAGCGTAAAATCTTGTGAGGTCAAATATGTATGTAAATATATAAGTATTCGTGTTTTTGTAGTCCTAGCATGTGATCTTGTATACATCTTTTATTGCTGTTGATAGCTACAGGATATCAAAACCCACTTGTTATGGAGATATAAGGCAAAACCAGTGACAGTTTATCATTTTAAGACTACAAACTAAACTACATTATCTTCAAATGATCAATTTACTAAAATGACCAAAGTCCGAATGGAAAACTTATCTTGATAATGATGAGCATCTTAATAAATTCGCAGGAAATGTCAACTGGGAAACCTTTCTTCGCCATAGATCTTAGAGGAAATGACACAATTACTAACTGAAATCTTCAGCATCATTTTCAAATTAAATACTATCCTTATACATTGTATTCTCAATTTGGGAAATGGATGCTTTCAACTGTCCATTTGTTAAGTCTTTGAATTTTACTGAAATGTTGTTTGCAATGTCCCTGAATTCACTGCAACGAGTGGATATACAAATTAAGATTTCATTTGCAATCCTTATAATATATTTGGGGTTTTGTTTCTTGCTTTTAATCTGGTAATTACAAAGTTTAATTCTGCCTCAGATTTGTTTGCAAATTGCTTGAAATTGCTTGATGAATTCATTTCAGATTGTTTGCACTTTACCTGAAATTGTTTGGTGGGAAAATTAGGCTTTAGATTGTAAAGTGTTTTGTTTTCAGTTTGCCTGAAATTGCTTAATTATATATACTTGGATTGTTTGAGATATGCTTGAAATTATTAAAATGTGAAGATGTGCAAGTGAAGACTTTGGTTGCAATTTCCTTATTTTCTTGATTGCTCTTATTCTTATGGAATGTAGTTCTTGGTAGGCACCTACTTTGTCCAATATCAGAATAGTTTTAGTCATTCTTACCATGTGCAGTCCCAACCCCCTTACTGTCCAAGACCAAACGCTGAAACGTTAATGGAGGAAGCTTGAATGCATGTGGGCTATCTCTTTATTTTCTTTGTAATCTTGGTGTGAGAAATTGTTTAAACCGTTTTCCCCAAGTTTACCTTTTTAAGCCTAATACATGGGAATAAAATTACTCCCCACCGAATCTTTATTTTAAAAGAAAAGTAAGATGAATAAAGTCCAATACTTTAATAAGAAAAGTGTCTTACCTTTGTATAAGGAAAAAGAGAGTAAGATAAAACATGATGTTTTTAATTTCTTTAATTAGAGAGAATATTTGTGAGGTAAATTAATATGTGGGGAATAAAGTCTTTAATTGAAAATTATTTAGTAACTATAAGTGTACTTTAGGAGGAGTGGATATTTAATAAATAGTTACTTAAGGAAAGTATATTAAGAGGAAAAGAATATGTTAATTTTATTTAATATTTTCTATTGATGAAAAATATTTTAAGAGTTTCTTATAGGAAGAAAAAGTTAAAGTTCATTGGATATGAGAATTGGCGATAATTTAGGACACTTGATAAACACACACACACAGACACATCAACTTAGAGTGTAATTAATCTATGCATATTAGGTATCATGAATCAAACTAGGGATTTTTATAAAAGATAAATAAATGACAAACCATACCTTATCGTATTAAAGACTAGGTTTAGTAGTAGCATTCTTCTCATGTAGCATGGTTTATCAAGTATGTAAGGAGAACTTTGGAACTCCCTCACTTAGTTGATTTTGAGTTTTATTCGCATAAGAATGTATACTTTCCTAACTCTTTTTATTCTCTTATTGTCGAACTCTCTTTGAAAATATAATCAGAATGTGGATGGGCTTATGACTTTCAGTATACTTGTTTCGTTTTTCTGCAAATACTTGAGAACGATTCATGATAGTGTTGGCATTACCTTATTTTCATATGCAAGGATGATGCATTGGTGAAACTTGAGAATGTTGTTTGGAGAATTATGTGGCTTGTATATGAACTTCAATATGTTCTTGTTAAGTGTGATATATGATATCCAGAATTGTGTAAAGGAATGGTCATGTCAGAATGACAGTATGATCATTGCCTATGAGGTATCTTGTATCCATTGAGAATTTGTAGCCAGTAAGGCTCTGCCCATGAGGCATTTCTTTAAGCCAGTAAGGCACTTTTGACGAGTGGTTTTTCACCCCTACGAGGGTTTTCCACTAATGAAATCTTTGTGTTATGGATTCCTTGTGGTTGCAATTGTGTATTGTTTTTACTTTACAGTATTTGTATTTACATGCATTGTTGAAATGATAAATCTTGTGTAAGAATATAAGGCTATACCTTAAACGACATTTAACCTTGTTTTTGATACACTTGATTTATGGATGTATGTTGTTCCATTTAAATATAATAATGAAAGCAATTGAATTATTCCTCGTTTCCCACACAGTTTTATAATAATTATGGAGATTAAGATTTATCATTGGTGAGTGAGATTTTCCAAATGTTACACAATAACAATGTAAAAGATATAACAAGTTTTAGACTTAAGAGAAGTAGATTTTAGTCTCATCAAACAATCTGAGCAATTGACTAGACAAGGCATAAAAGACAATGTAAAAAATATGTGAGATTACAAATGTTTTCTTTTTTGATAGGTTTTATTGTCAAGGAATAACTTTTCAAGATGATTAGACAATACAGGTAATGCTTTGCTCAACAGTTTTAAAATCTGGTGGAGGGATCAATTAATGTCAACTGCATTTCAATCCAATTGCAAAGAGTGAGAATTAGTAACTAGGAAATTCTAAAAGTACATGTTAAAACAACACACATTGAATTTCCTACCTATGTAGGATTTATACTTAACCGAAGTTAGCAAAAAAATGACATTAATGAGCTATATTGTTAGGTGTTTAACTCAACAACAAAATCTAGGTGATGAAAATAGTCAAGAATTGTGAAGAATAAACATCAACAGACAAAATGCAGCCATCAACAATACGTATTAAGTCATAGAATAGAAGGATGTAAAAAAACTATAGAGCAACATTGTAAAAGACATACAGACTTACAAATGCTTTGTCTTTGCCCACCCATACAACAGACATAAATCCTTTCAACAAATACAAATTTAATGATTTTATATGCAAACATTTTGCAATTACTTGGAACTGATATTGAGTCTCATTTCATACATGTGTTTACCATGCCCAACAAAGAAGATGACATTAATGAATTATATGGTCAAGAACAAAGTCTTATCCATAAAAGAATTCAAAGGTAGGGAAGAGTAGAGAATAAGCCACAGAGTGCAGACATCAGCAAACAATAGACATTAATGCATAAAATACAGAGATGTAACAAACTATAGAATGACATTGTAAAAGATATAGGAACTTACAAGTGGTTCATTTTTTGCTTCCAATACTATAGACATAGACCCTCTCAACAGGCGCATATTTCATTGTTTGAATTGTTATGTATAGTTTGGCAATTGTTTAATCTCTGCTGCTCCCTACCAATCTGTGTTCTTATGGATGAATCTCTATTTTAGCAACTTTTCTATTTGTTTTTGATATTTTGGTCTTTGCTTCATGTTTCCATAATTCAAAATGTATTATGTGCTCATGAAAAAAGTGATAGACATTGAAGGATGTCTACCTATTCAAGATGTGTCTGACTTTCCATGGATCTGAGCAAATGAAAAAACAAGGCAAATAATAGTTTGCTTGATAGATTTAAAACTTCACACCATAAGTCACTAATAACAGTTGCACTTTAGTCTACTCACAATAAATGAGAGCTCACAAATAGTAAATGTAAATGTACTGCTCAAGACGTCACACGTCCCCACGATGAGTACATGGAAAGACACAACTATACCAACAAACTCATGAAATATTTCCAATAGCAAAGCTTTATAAAATAATTATTATTCTTTAAGAAAATTAGAAAATGAAAAATTCATGAAGAAAATACCACCAGCCAATGAGGAAATCAGGAAAAAATCAACACTGTGTGTGTAATTGTGATAGGCTTATACTTTTCTAATGTTTTTTACTATATACATGTTTTCACTGCATATGTGTTTGTACATAAGTAGCATTGTTTACAATATTTGACATGCTTACTCTAAAATTGCTCCTACTATTGAGCATTGGAAATTGGAATACATGGTTATACATATTTCATATTTATTATTAAGGTTGATAGGTCCTTTGTTTTTCTCAAGTGGCAACTATGACTAAAACCATTTGTTGCATATGTGAGAGCATAGGAGGTCAAATTCCTAATATGCTATGGCATAAATTTGTAAGTTCAGTTTCTTTTTTATGCCTAGTTTATATATTTACGCCCTATTCCACTTGCAAGCAAATTATTTTGTTTAAATTTGGGAGGTCTACTAAATTGCAATTATATTCATTTCTAAAGTCTATTTTTCTTGTGATGTTCTTTGCAATTGTTTAATTATTGTTATGTTATGCCTCTATATTGTTACTATGTTCTTGAAAAATCATATTTCCTCAAGTTGATGATCAGGTGTTGAAATGAATATTTCATTCATATTTGCAGTTATACATATTAGTACTTTATTATCTATGTGCAAGTGTTTGTAATGGGATTTGTTCTGTTAAGGAATCAAATGTGAGAAAGAAGAAACACTTGTCAAGATCATGTTCATGATCAGGAAGAAGACAATATACAAACTAGCCAGCTCCATAGAACTGCAAAACTTCCTGGCTATCCATGTACAAATTTTGGCCATTGTTGTTTTGTTCAAACTAGTAGTGACCAACCATCAATAAAGCTATGTTGGAGAACTAGTCTCCCATTTTAAACCGTGTGAAGGAAAAACTACATTTAAAAAAAAACAATTAGAATGCGAAAAAATGATAAAGCATAGTTGTTGTTGGTTGTCAAACACTTTTTCTAGTTAGATGTGGAGGAAGTGGAACTATTTTGAACAGTGCAAGGCTAGCACTCCTTAGTACTTGATAGCATAGAGTTTTCTTTCATACTGCATTTTGCAATGTCCCTTCTCATAGCAAATACACATGACCGTATTATTTTTTCCTTTTGTGTTGTGCATTCTGCATTGGCCTTTTTGACCTAAGAGAAAGAGCATAGAAATTCTCTTTCTTGGAAAAGCTTTGGATGTTTACAAATTCATAATCTAGAGCTTGCTTTCAAGTCACAAGATTTCAATTTCACTTATATATATATATACAAATGTATATATATGTGTGTGTGTGTGTGTTGTTGTTGTTGTTGTGTATATATATACACATATGCCTATGTGTACGCATATACATGTATGAATGCTATAACCATGCATGGAGTTGCAAAGTTTGAAATTATTGTTAGCAGATTTGATTATTTCCTTTTTTCTTTTGCTTGGTTCATTTGCTTTTCCTAGAAAAACATTTCCATTATTGAATTTATTTTGTTCCTATTTTTGTAGATTTTGCACTATATATGATCTTTGTTGCTGCCGCCACAATTTGAATTGTTGTTGATTTATGTGAGTAATACATATCCATGTTTATTTATTTTTGTTGTAGTTCTCAAATGCTTGCTATGTTGCTTAGTAGTTCTAAAACAAATTCTATTTTAGCTACACAAATTGATCTTAACAATTTGTTATTTGTATTTTACCCTCCTTGCTATACAACTCCCATCGCAGGTCTATAGGTGGGAGTTATGTATTGCAACTTCTAGTGGTAAGTATTTTCTTGTTCAATTTGTCATTGTATGTATTCAATATTTCAAACATCGAACATTTCTTTGAAATAATTACTTTAATAACAATTGTCAAGATTGTCATGTAGCTTTAAATTCTAATGAGATTGATTTGCACCCAATAATGCCAATGAGTTTGCATAACATTGTGTACATGAAAAAAACATGTACCTACGAAGAATGAGGTTGTCATCCACAAAAATCAATAATAATGGTGAGACTGGGCTATGGGGTGACACATTTTGTCTAAAATGGTTGGCATATTGGCTAGACATTACAATACACATTTGGTCTTTGATGCACAAAACAATGTATTTGAATTTTAATGAGCATGCAACTAATCTTGCAATATCAATTCTTTTCCATAACATAACTCCTGATGTTGGCCACTATGAGCCTATCTTCTCACGACTAAACACATACTATTGCATTAAAAATTCCCAACCACATTTACAAATGGTAGATTGCAATATCAACAATATTTGGCACACAATAGGAAATGTGTTTGAAACAATTGGGCTTTCTAGGGTGCCTACATTTCGTAGTGCATGTGGAGAAAGCATGTTTGCTGCCATAGCTTTTTTGCTTCCTGAATAATTTGATCCAGTTGCTTTGCGATTATTTATGGAACAGTCATTGGCTAATGCATTGACAATTGAGAACAAATATGTAATTGCTTGTTTTGAAGGTTTTGCTCGAAGTAGTGTAGGTAACAATAATCGTCTACTCCATCTACAGTCATTGGTTTTTAGAATTGGCATGCCATATGTAAAAAGCCAGCTTGAAGGGACTAAATTTTGTACCCTATGGCTATCACATATGTTTGATGCAAAAATACACATATGGCAATTATCTCCATTGCCTGAGCCAAAAACATACTCTAATTCCACAACCCCAATAAGAAATTTGAACTTAGTTTGTTTTCGAAATAGCTCAGGTCATTGTCACTATGATCCGCTTCAAGAAAAAGAACAATTGACCAAGACCATCCATATGAATGATACAATTTCCATTCAAGATATGTCAAACTTTTCTATGTCAGAGACAATGAACAATATGAATAGTTCTCATAAAAAACAAACAATTGCAACAAGACACACAACTGCTATAGAAAATTTTGGAATGCATCAAACATTACGCTCCTTGAAAGCGCAAATGTGCAATGCACAACTGCCCAATGCCAATGCTCCTTAGTACAACACTATAGATAACAAAATTCAATACTGTGATTCCACTAAAAATGCAGCACAACGACAATCACTATGGGCTTTGAAGATGAAAATACGAAGTGGGCAACCGGATTGTGCTTCGCCCTTGCAAAAAATGACACAAAAACCATATAGATTTTCTATGTTGCAAAAGGAAAATGACACTAATCAGGGAAGAAAGGGAAGAAGTATTCATAGAAAAAACAACCTAGTCCAAAAATCTATTAACTCATACTTGCAAATGATAAATGACACCTTGACACAACCATGCTTTGTTTGTGGCATGTTGCATTTCCATCGCAATGTCTATAAATTTGACAATGCACTTATAGATGCATTTCCCTTTCTTTTTGACTAGACATATGAAAAGAAGATGGAGATAGGCCAACCCATTTGCAAACAATGTGTAAAATCCACACTAGATGGTAAAATTCCATGTTTTGCTACACCCTCAAGAATAAGGCAGAATGCACAAGTAGATGATGTCCATTATTTGACTAGTCTTGAAGAAAGACTTGTTTCTTTGCGCATAGCTTTTGCACAAATTAGGCAATTTGGATATAAACGGGCACAATATGGCTTGCTCAGGACAATTATCAATGTTCATGTAGACTTTGATAAAGTGCAACAAGCCTTGCCTAGGAAAGTGGATGAAGCCACAATAGTAGCAGTTATGTTAAAGCGAAAGCTAGAATACGATAATGCATATGCACAAGGAAATGTTAGACCTACCATAGTTATGAATGCTTTGATCGCTCTATCCAAAACACCGTTGTACAAAAAAAAGAACATCTCTATAAATAAAGAATGGCATGAATTGTTGAAAAAAAAGACAACATCAATAGAAACAGGTTTTGAAATAGAACAAGCTATGGAAGATGGCACATCTAAAGATGATGAGGATCCAATAGTTGAATCAGTTATACATTGGTTTAATGAAACACAATCGGTCAAAGACCTTGACACAACAATAATTGAAGTTGCACCATCAGAAGGGTTCAAACCTCTTGGTATTTTCCAAGACATGTATGCAAAGAAGAAGAATTTCCTGACTTTGTTCTATGGTTCGACATGCCCAATTGACACAACTAAAAATTTGACATACCAAAAAATTGCAACATGGGAACTCATGCATAAAGATAATGACTTTGCACAACACATTACAAACATTTTTTTCAAGGCTATAAAAATTATTATTCACCAAGTATCCTCGCTAGCATGGGTTTGCATACGAAAGGTTGAATTGAAAGGTGGAAAAATGCTTGTAAAAGACATACGCAATCTAGAAAAAAATTGAAAAAATATTACAATCCCCATTGGGCTATAAAACAATACAAAGCATTAGAACCTCTCCTGATTATTTGAAAAACACAAAAAAACATATTTGCAATGATAAGACAATTGGGACCTCCAACCTTCTTTCTGACGTTAACAAGTGTTGAGCATTTTTGGGAGCCAATGTGCAAAGATTTGCATGGAATATGTGCTCCACAAGAATCAAAATGTAATGAAACCATAGAAGACAAAGACTTGGATTTCAAAATAAGGAAAAATCTTGTGCTTTGCAACCACTATTTCAATCACAAATTCAATGCATTCTGGAAATTGATGCTAAAAAACCATGAGCTATTCAAGAAAGTCGCTAACTATTCTTTTGTTACAGAATTCCAAAACCGAGGCAACAAACATGTTCATTTTCTGCTATGGATAAAAGATGCACCTATATATGGAAAATGCTCAACTACTGAAATAGAAAGCTTTCTGGAAAAGTATATTTCATGTGACTCACTGTTGCTTGATACAAATCTTGCCAAAATGAAAATGCACCATCACACAAAGACTTGCAAGATATACAAAAAATCAAGTTGCAGATTTAGTTTCCCTTTGCCTCTGATGAGAAGAACAACTATTTTGGAACCGTTCCCATTGCCTGATGCCACAATCAATGAAAAGGAAAAAAACTTTTTTTAAACAATTGGCAAATAAACATTATACAAAGGAATTTTTATTTGAAAATTTCCCACATGAATTGGAAACAAATGAAGTTGACTACATTACAATGCTTCGATTGACATTGTCACACAAAATTGTTATGCTAAAAAGAGACCCATCTGACATTTGGATAAATGCATTTGCAAAGAAAGTGTCTAGCCTATGGTATGCAAATACAGATACACAATTTATTTTGGATGCATATGTTATTGCATCTTACTATAGTTCATAAATGACAAAACAAGATAGAGCATTGGCTCTTGCATTCTGGAAACTATGACGTGAATACACTGTTGCATACGATGGGAAAATGCAATTTATACAAAAGCTAGGCAATGCTTTGCTTAACTATCAACAAATTTCTAGTCATCAAGCCGTTCATATTATTCTTTCATTGTCATTGTGCAAATGCTCAAGGAATATTGTTTTCATCAATACATCACCATTAGAAAGCCAAGTCTACATGTTAAAAAGCACTAAGCTATTGGTGAAAGAGTGAGATGATTATGAAAATATCATGTGTGCATCTATAATAGAAAAATACATGCAATGGCCTAAAGTTCTAGACAATTTGTCTTTGGCTGAATACATTGCTTTTTACTCTAGAAAAGCAGGGAAAATGCAAAGAAGAGCAATGCCATAGATCATACACTATGTAAGATACAATCCACACATTGATCCTAAAAATTATTCTAGAGAAAAAATTATGCTATATGTTCCTTTAAGATGTAGTGAACAAAGCCTATTAGTTGGATATGAAATATGGAGTGTAGCATTCAATGTAAACAAAATGCAAATTGCAAATATCAAAAAAATGTTCACTACACAAATTATCCCTAAATGGGGTGACATAGATGAAGCTTCCACAAAGGCTAAAAATGATCATCTCCTAGCAATTGACATTGTAGATGTGCTCGATGCAAATACAAAAGAAAATGACATGCAAAAATATGATATCATGAATGACAAAGAAAATTAGGAATACAAAGATCGAAGATTCTATTTGCAAAAAACTATTTTCAGAAATCGCACACCCAATCCTTTTAAGCAATGAAGAATACTACAAATTATGAAGACAGTTGAACAGAGAACAACAATCAATAGTAAAGGACATACTAATGACAAAAAGTCTTGCTCCAAAAAAAGCATTGCACTTGTTCTTGACAGGAGGAGCTGGCACAGGGAAAACCTATACAACAAAAATACTTTTTGAGGCAATGATTTGATACTATGATAAACAACTAGATAGTGATCCATTAAATCATAAAGGCATCATTATTGCTTCAATAGGAAAAGTTGCAGTCAATGCAGGTGACATTACTACACATTCAATATTTTAATTGTCATGCAACTCTTCTAAAATGTTTCCCCTGGATTCAAACACAGCTGATGCCCTCAACAAAAAATTAGAGCAAATGCAAATTCTTCTAATTGATGAAGTGTCGTTGATTAGTTCAAAAATGATTTACAACATTGACATAAGACTTCACCAAATCAAGCACACACCAACAACACCTTTTGGAAACATAGATATCATTTTATGTGGTGATTTTTACTAGGTAAAACATGTATGTGATAATTGGATATGTGAAGATCCAATAATAGATAAAGAGAAAATGCCATACACCTTTTGGATCGACAATGTCAAATGCTTTGAGCTACATAGTGTAATCAGACAAATAAATGAACATTTCATTTCTATATTTAATCATTCTAGAATTGGACAACAAACAATTGGGGACATTCAATTTTTGAATACAATGTGCTATAAAGCACCTCCGAATGATCCATGATTTCCATACTTGTTTCATAGAAATACAACAGTCGAAATGCACAACAAAAAAATACTAGACAGTTTACCAATAAAGCTTTGTGTTCTAGATGCAATTGATAAACAAGACATAGCAATTGATAATACTCAACATCAACCTCCAAAATCATCGTTTCCTACCATGATTATGTTGAAGAAAGACATTTTGGTTGAATTGATTGCTACCAACATCGATACGGAGGATGAGTTGTTCAATGGTGTAGATGGCATTTTCAAATTGTATACAACCATGCAAGAAGACATTGTTTGGGTGCAATTCAATGACTCAACTATTGGAAAATTGTGCCAGCAAAGGATGCAAAATCTATACACAGATTTTGTTATGCCTTCTTGGACACCCATAATGAGAATCATTAGAAAAGTAGAAATAGGTACAAAAATAGTGGCTAGAGCACAATTTCCTTTGCAACTTGCATGTGCACAAACTATCCATAGAGCACAGGGTTTGACAATGGAGACAATTGCTTTTGACCCATGTAAAGTCTATCAACATGGCCTTGTGTACTGCTTTATCGCATGTAAGAAACATTTAATCACTGTATCTAACACATAGATTGCAAGAACAAAACTTCAGAGTCTCAAAAAAAGTAAATAGCGAAATGCAACGCCTAGTGGCATCTACACAATGGAAACTACAACACAACCTTTTATTTGTCTCTCTAAATCATTTTGTCATATGTTGTTTTAACACATGTGGCTTTGCACTACATGCCCAAGAAATAGCGCACAACCATGATTTGTTGTAAGCAACTATCCTTTGATTCCAAGAGATGAAACATAGTTTGCTTGACCATATTGACTTCCTTGACAAAACATACAATTGCTATATAGTAGCTAGTATTCATGGGCTACTAACATGCTCAAGAAAAAAAAAATTAGTGCAATACTTTCAAAACTTTTCAATAAAATATCTAGAATCAATAACCATTGACCTATTGCACATGCATATTGCTATGCACGTCATAAACCTGTATGCAAGAACAAACACACTAGTTCATGACCTTCTCAACTTTTTACAAACAACTATAACCTCACTGCCAGCTAATTCGAAATTGATAATTTTCGGAGACTTCAACATTGAAATGTTACAATCAACAAGATCAAAGGCACTTCTCCTTGAATTTATGGAATAATGCAAATTGTCAAGTTGGTTGTTGGCAAGCCAACAACACATGCAGGCACTTTGTTGGATCACTTTTGGATACAAAGTACCGAAATCAATGTTGTCAAGTACAGAGTGCTAGATAAATATTGGTCAGACCATTTTGCAATATCCCTTCAGCTCTAGTCACTAGGAAAACCTCACAACTACAGTTGTCTCGAATTAACATCTTTATGCACTACTCTATTATCGGTGCTCCAAACTGCTATACAAAATCAATATCGAACTAATGTAGGTGCAAAAGAATTGTTGCATTAGTCTTTGTTCATACAATCCATGTCTCTACACAGGTTAATTGCTTCTCCATACCTCTTCCCATGCAAATCTCCGCTTTTCCAATGTCTGTGGTCAGGACCATCAAGAATTCCCTTCTAGACCCTTGATATGGTTATGCACTTGCAATATATCTGTTCTAAAATAGATTTGTTCTGACACACAATATTGCAAGAGCTTTGCACACCACATGATTATTTACTAGAAAAAAAATTACAATTTTTTTTTGTGGATTCTACAACCACATCCACATAGTATTTATGTAAGACCCCGCCTCATAGGTACTTAATATAATCCTAATTTGTTATATGCCTTTCTTGAATTGATGATTTGATATATTATGGATGATAAATAAGGTAATCTTTTGGTGATATTCTTGCATTTAATTTTGAAAATTTGTTTATTGTCACTACCATGAAGGTGGAATGCACTCATATATTGTGAAAAGCTAATTGAAATTTTAAATGGATTATTATATAGCTAAAGTATAAAATATTTAGTTAACAAATTTATGTGATCAAATTGTTACTTATGATTGTGTTGGTATTGTGTAGGAAGGTAACGGTGTTAGCATGGGAAGGGTGAACCATCGAGAGAAAATTAAAAGACTCTTCTTGAGGGTATAAATTTGACCCCCTTTTAGAGCTTAGAAAGAAATAAAGTTAACATGTTGAAGTGGTGAGGGTTGATATTAAAGGGATAATTTATTTTGGAGTTGAGAGGGTATTTGATAATGTTTCATGTGGGTGTAAGTGGGGTTAGGGGTTAGGAACCCTTATCCAAGTTTGAATTTCGGATGGGTCCTTAAATGGGCCTTTAAAGAGGGTTGTTGGTCAATTTCCTTGGTTGGGATGCAAAAAGAAACCCCCTAGGGTATATACCATAGTGGTAGAGGTCAAGTGGGCATATAATAGTGCCCCAAGGACATGATTTGACCCCTGGAAAGTCCTCATAATGGGAAGTAACGAGTTTTGAAGAAAGGATGGGATGGAAAGATGGAGAGGTTGTCCAAGTGCATGTTTCCTCTTTAATATGGAAAAGACTCTAATTGATGGAGGTAGGTACACTCCACACTTCCCCATCCAAAAAAGGTTGCAAGTTGAAAATCCTATATATCTTGGAGAGGAAGGAAGAGGAGGGGGTTACCCACTTCTCCTCTTGGAGAACTTTAGTGAAGATGGCTTGGCTTGGAGAGGAAAGTTGGATAAAAAGAGTTCAATCCTTTCACCCACAAAGAAAAGAGATAAGTTCTTCCTAATTTCATTTGCTTGTTTATTGTAAGAAGGTGACATACTGTATGGATCATTGTTGAAAATAGAAAGTAGAAAACCTAGATGCATGAAATTTGTGCTATGTTAGTTTATCCCTTTGTAAAAATGAGAAAAGACTCCATTTATCATCATGGAGCTAAAATAATACCTTGCTCGGGGGTATGGCTAGAGCCCACGAGGCTCCATGACGCCATTACGGTAGGGTGGAGAGCAAGCCTAGTTTAGTTGTATGTCATTCTTTGTATTCCTTAAAATTAATTGAATATGGGAAAATGGTTATTGTTGTAACATGAAAGAAAATGGGAAAAGAGCAAACTCTATTCTTTGCGTGCTGACCATTATATTCCTAAATTTTGAGTGTAATATTGAATGTTTATATTTTCATGCAACGAAGAAAATACCCTTGCATTTTAAATAGACAAAAAAAACAAAATAAGCAACAAAATGATGATCTGTTCTAAAACATTGCCAAGATAATGTGATTAAAGGGGAGAATAAATAAAAAGGGGGTAAATCGGTTCATGTTATTAATGCATCAAAGTAACAGAAAGTATACCTTTGTTGCAGGAATGTAGCAGGTTGTATGTAGGCATTATCCATATGATTTATGAAATTTCATTTCTAAGGAAGAAAGGAACATAAAACCTCTATTTCTACAATTGAAGGAATTTTGGTTTAGATTGCAATGCACTAGATATAGAACCCATGATAGCAGCTGCCATATACTCTGGTGTATTTGGTCATACAATGTGCATATATACACTTCGAGTGCCCAAAGTAGACTTTTGTAGTGCTCTTTTTTTCTCTTTATGCAAGAGGGGGTTATTCTATATGCGAGTAGGTGAAAGGTCCTGTAAACTGCAACATGGCGTATTTGAAATATCAAGAGAAGATAGAGAGGATAAATACAAACATAATCATACTCCTGCATGACGTATTTGAATTATCAAGAGAAAATAGGGGTTAAATACAAATCCGATCTTATTCCTACATTTACTTTCTGCAGTAGCACCATAGAAGGCAGTGGCTAGCAGATCTCTACTAATTGTAAACCTTAGAGAGTAGCAAAGTTGGCTTTCTAATCTAGTCCTTAGTTGAAATTCTTCTCCAGCTGCCTGGTTTTGTAATGGTGATATCAAAGAGCAGCCAGAGTTTAGAGTTGTGCCTGGCTATGCAAATATTATTTTATTCATAAAAAAAATTATTGCCTTACTCCTTCACGTGATGCCCTAACTCTAATTATGTGAATCCATCCGATGTGGTTAGGAAGATCTTTCAAATCTGTCCTTTATAAAAATAAATGAAAAAAATAAGTATTCCTGTTGGGTTATTGCATGTAAGGTGTGACTGCACTTGTTTTCCTGTGCAAATTTTGCAGCCAACTGTTGTTCACTATTAAATGAGTATATGAATGCATCAACAAAATATTTATGTCTTCATTGATGATTTCACTAAAGTAACAACTAGGCGCCATACAGTCTAGAATTTAAATCTCCATTTCTAGACCCATACCAGCCTGTTAGGCCATTGTCATAGGCCATCCATATTGTTGTAAGCTTCCCAAGTTGGTAGATAGAAAAGCTATCAATAATTCCTTGAGTTTAATTTCCAATGTTTCTTATGTTCAATATTTCTAATAATATTATTATAACACTTCCCGAATTATTCATGTAAAAATAAATTAAAACAATCATAATATTAATATTAATCCTCCATGCCATTTTAATTCACTAGCTTACTCTATCTTTTTTTACTTCTAATCATGGACTTGGGGGACATGAGAGGAACTGTGTTTACATTAATGTCACCATACTCAACTGCCAAGGTTTATAGCTTGCAATAGTTGAATACTAGACTGTGCATCGTCCCATGAGATAAATATTTCAATTAATATTAAAATTATAGAGGTAAGCAATAACAATGCTGAAGACAAAAGTTAATTAAAATCTTATGTGCTATAGTGTGATTTAAATAGTCATTTATTTTAGTGATAAAATTTAAGTGTCTTATTATTATTGAAATAACCTTTAGTGATATACTAATATGATTTAATGTTAATGAAATATTAAATTTGATGATCTTATAAATGATTGAAATTAAGTTAATATTAATATTATATTAAATAGCATTATTAATAAAAAAAATTAATTAAAGAAGAAGAGTAAAAATAAATAAATAAATGAGGTAACTGTGATGACAATAGATAGCATACTAATTTAATACTAATAAAATAAAATAAAATGAAATAAACAAATAAATAGAATCTTGGTATTATTGGGAGGTGCGGTAGTTATATATATTAATGGGAGGTATGGTAGTTATATTATCCATGTTAGTAGCAGCAAATATGGGTTTTATTCATGTTAAATTCGAAAGCCAATATAAGAGAAGGTATGTTTTAGTGAAGGTGCCTAAAGATACATTAGTATAAACATCGCTATTATTAGGTAGCTAAGGTGGCGTAATAATAGTTTAAAAAGTAATGTTCTATTTTACTACAAAAAAAATAGGAACTAATTAATGGATACATGGCATCTCCTTGTAGCATTTATGGAAGGAATACCATAAATCTTTATAATTATCTATGAAATAGGCAATATGAAATTTAATATGTATGCCTTTATGGCAATTATACAAGGTAAAATATTATTATTTCACATATTTAAATATTACTTTTTTGTTAGTTATATAAAGTGGTAATATTAATATTACACTTATTTAATGATGAGTAATAATTTTTAGAGTCAATTTGAGATTTAATAATATTATACATAAATAATATATATGTATATATACACATATACATAGTACATTTAATCTTGTTAAAAATAATACTAGAATTGATAAGGGTATAATGGTAATGACGTTAATGCATGGACCAATGTCAATGTGAGTCCTTGTATTAATACTCAAATAGTGTTGAGCTCTATCACTAATATATGATAAATCAATTCAAATAGGTAAGGGTGTTATACAAAGGTATATAAGGATAGGTGGATTTAGTATAGCATGGAGAAATAAATGGATGTTTAACCTATTTAATCACACAAAGTGAAATTATCAAGTGTTGTGACTAGGAGGATAAGGAGATTTAACCACAACTAGGTGAGATTTTAGTTCTTTGAATTTAGAAGAAGTTGAAAATCTACCTAAGCATTAATGCCTTTACAAATTAATAAATTTATGGGCCTTCTATTACCACAACTCCTGGAACACCACCAAAAGCAGCAATTGTGCATGTTGATTTAGTTGACAGTCATGGTCAAATGACAATCACTGCAAACTGATGCAATACTAACTATCAATAACCATCATTCATCAGGGAACTGTTGTCCCAAACACTTTTTGGAGAAGATCAAATTGAACAAGCAACTTTAATTCACTATTCTTTTCATCAAACTCATGCACAATTCCACTTGTTTCTTCATTCTACAAAGCTTCAAGGAATCAAGTTAGTCTTCCAACTTCACCAAACCATAATCCAGACCATTATCATCTTCAAATTGACACAAAAACCTGATCAAATGCATTGAACCAACCAATAATTCAACATTCACTAATATACATTCCTTAATAACTCTCTTCCCAAGGCAAATAGACAACTAAGCATACTTTCTTTCTAACAAACTAATTCCAGAACTTTACATCACTACAAACCTCATCAAATTAACTGAATCAAATCGAGGACATGTTCACAAAACACTATATTACCAAATTCTTCAACTTTTGTAGTCCTATACCTCTTTGCACATTCAAATTACCTTGTTTCCCCATTGCTCCAGCACACACCCCAACAACAAGTTATCATTCTAAACTTTTACCAAGGTTTTTAGATAACTTTACTAGCATCATTTAGTCAAGTTCAAAACAATATCCATCTTCTATATCTTAGAATCTATAGAAAACTTTGTTTACTCCATTCATGCCTCAAACCCTAGTAGCCATGCCTTAGAACAAAAGCGGGTATATTAAACTACCCAAACCAGATTTTCATGAACCAAACATACCATTAGGGACCCATTTCAATCCATCAACACATATCTCAACATCAAGTATCCTTACTTCTAGAAAATACATCAACAACATGACTGTCTCGTTTCATACATAGGCTCAAATAGGCCAAAATTACAAAGAGAGTGCCCTTAATTCACCTCCAAAAAATACAAAGACTTTAAATAGTTTTTAAGTATGTCTCAAAACTCAAGAATCAATCATTTTTAGGGACAAAAAGGCCCAACCAAATATTGAACCATGAAACCCTTGTTTGTAGGCATAACAACACAAAAAACAGAGGGTTTATTGAAAGTTTAACCTCCAAACCTCAAATCAACTTGAAGATGCTTCCCACACCTTATAAAATAACCGAAAAAACTATCAAAACCTTCTTACACCTTCATTAATGCCTGTACATCAATTATCACCATTGGAGCCATTTATCCTTCATGGAGAACTCTATGTTTTATGAGAAATTAGCCATCAAACCTTGAATTATTTTTTGCCCCTACACTATCCAACATAAACACAAATTACAACATCCAAATACCCTTCAACACACCAGATATTAGGAGGTTTCAACAACATAGGAAAAAGAAATGAATTTCTAACATCTCACTGTTTACCCTAGACAGGATATTGATTGTTTCAAGGAAAATTACAATAATTAACTCAAATCTATACAAAAATACATGAAACAAAAAAGAAATGGAGGGGGATTGATGCATCTATCCATTATAGTCATTCACACATGCTTCCATGCTTGTATATTCCCGTACAGAAGGTATGAAAGCACAATTTTCAGTAATTTTTGTGAAAAGACGGATTTTATTCATAAATTTTCAACTCCTCCAATTTAATACAATTCTATTCAATCTCCCCTTCCTTAGCAATGAGTTACAATGCATTTTTAAAGGCTTTCCATCTTCCTTCATCAAATGAAACTAACTAAACTTCCTCATGACCTTTGGTATTCCCTATTTTTTTGCTCATTTTGTGATTTTTTGCCCTTTTTACAATTTTGACAACAAATAGCAATCTTTTTTCCACCAAAAGAAGCTCTTGTAACTTTACCACCTAGAGACCTATTAGGGACTCCCATACATTTGAAATAACCTTTACATGACCTTTTACATGAATTTCAAATAAGCATTCAATTTTGACAAATTTGCCTATGAGAGGCAACTAGTGAACTAGGTGCTCTTATATCATACAACCAACCAACAAAATTTCCCAAGTCCCTTGGAAACATGCTTGTACTTGCAAAATTTATTTGGAATACTTCCTCTCTCTTTCTCTTCTCTTGTCTTCTGTGTTTCTTTGTCTTGGTTCCATCTTGTCTTCAACTTTGTCTTCATCACTGCCTTCACTTTGTCTTTGCCTTTTACCTTTCTTTTTCTCTGCTCATTAGGTTCAAAAACTCTTCAAAAGCACACAGGATTTCCCTTTTACCACTCTCAACTTTTCACAAATCTTTCTCAACCAAGGACATAGGACTGTCCTGAACTCTGCTTCTCTTCAACAATCATCCCTTTTTTTTTCCACAATTCATCCTTGACCTTCTCTGACCAACTTGTCTTCTTTTCATCTCCTCATCTACTCCCATCAGTGGAGTACTCTTTAGGCTGCAACCTCAAGTGCTTCATAAGCAGGTATCCATTAGGTTCTAACTGCAACACAACACAACAAAATTCCTTGCCTCACCTAGGTGTCTTCACTTTCTCTCCCTAGTCTTTTGGCAACCATCAACCAAGTTCTTTCTTAACTTGCACACAACCTTTCTCTACAGCCTAGATGGATCAAGCACCTACAACCAACCAACAAAACTCAATAACCAACTTCAGCAAACCATCAATTCAAAAAACCATCAGAACCTTGCTAGCTCTGATACCAATTTGATGCAATACTAACTATCAACAACCATCATTCATTAGGGAACTTCTATCCCAAACACTTTTTGGAGAAGATTAAATTGAACAAGCAACTTTAATTCATTATTCTTTTCATCAAACTCATACACAATTCCACTTGTTTCTTCATTCTACAAAGCTTCAAGGCATCAAGTCAATATTCCAACTTCACCAAACCATAATCTAGACCATTATCAACTTCAAATTGACACAAAAACCTGATCAAATGCATTGAACCAACCAATACTTTAACTTTCACTAATATGCACTCCTCAATAACTCTATTCCCAAGGAAAATAGACAACTAAGCATACTTTCTTTCTAACAAACTAATTCCAGACCTTTACATCACTGCAAACCTCATCAAATTAACTGAATCAAATCAAGAACATGTTCATAAAACACTGTATTACTAGATTCTTCAACTTTTACAATCTTATACCTCTTTGTACATTCAAATTATGTTGTTTCCCCATTGCTCCAACACACACCCCAAAAACAAGTTATCATTCTAAACTTTTACCAAGGCTTTTAGATACCTTTACTAGCATCATTTAGTCAATTTCAAAACAATATCCATCTTCTATATCTTAGAATCTACAAAAAACTTTGTTTACTCCATTCAAGCCTTAAACCCTAGTAGCCATGCCTTAGAACAAAAGCGGGCATATTAAACTACCCAAACTAGATTTTCATCAACCAAACATACCATTAGGGACCCATTTCAATCCATCAACACATATCTCAACATCAAGTGTCCTTACATTTAGAAAATACATCAATAACATGACTATCCCATTTCATACATAGGCTCAAATAGGCCAAAATTTCAAAGAGAGTGCCCTTAATTCACCTCCAAAAAATTCAAAGACTTTAAACAGTTTTTAAGTAGGTCTCAAAACTCAAGAATCAATCATTTTTAGGGGACAAAAAGGCCCAACCAAATACTGAACCATGAAACCCTTGTTTGTAGGCTGTGAGGCCCAACCCTATCTATAAATTATGTGACACCTTGATAAGTTTAATTATTCTTGTTGGTGAATAAATTGACAATTTAACCTAATTCCATGTTTAATATTTTGATTTTAGTATTAAATATTGTAAATGATTATTGTGACAAATTCTCTTCATTAAATGAAAATGGGAAAACTGTTAAGAATGAATGTGAGCAGATAATATTTAGATTCTCGAACAAGTATCAAATGAAGAATAAACTTAGATCAATATGAGCGAAGAAATTTTGTGTATCTAATATTAGTTTGAATCTTGCTAATAAGTGTCATGTTACTTGGAAAATGATAATGGGTAGGAACAAAGCGGGACTTTGGAAGATCAGGGAGAAGTTTCCAAAAGGATCACTAATCAAGAAACATCAAGGTAAATTTAAAGGATGACTATAACCAATGAGGGGTATACCTAAGGTAGGATAATTCGAGGAAAAAAATTATATAAATTAGATATCAAGTTGAATGATGAATTTTATTAGAGGAAGGAGAGTGTCCAAGAGTAAATTTAGTAGTGTAAATAAAGTATTTAATGAAGGTTAGGTTTTCATTAATATCTCATGCATGCTCGAAGTTTCCATCTTTTATAGGGAAAAGAAATGAATATACATGTGTATTAGGATTTACTAACCATTGAATTTGATCTTATTGATATTTTGAACAGGTATTTATTATATTTCTAACCCAACATGTATTTGGAAAAATACATGTGAGAGTAATGCCAAGGGTAATAAGGGGGAACAATCTAGACCCAAGTAAATATTTATCTTTTGAAGTTTTGAATTTTTTTTTACCCTATGACCTAGGAGGTAATTAGGGTTTTGTCTAAGTTGTTAATTGAGTGGAGGGTTTTAATGATTGGTGGCTTAGTGTAGGTACTTTTTAGATCCTTATTGATTATAGTCATGTGGTTAAGAGTGTAAGATCTATTAGGGTTTTCAAATCCTTAGTTAGGTCTTGAATTTCGAATTGGCCTTTAAAGTTGTCTTTTTAGGGTGTTGTATGGTCAATTTCTTTGATATTAGTGCAAAATAGACCCCTAAGGCCTATACCTATGGAAGGGGGATCTTTTGGACATGTGACTTTGTCCTTAGGACATGATATGACCCTTCAAAAGTCCACTTGAAAAAGTGTGACGAATATGAGTCCTTAGAAGTTGGGAGAAGTGACTTGTCACTCTCCCACCACTCCCCAAAGTTCATTAATGAACTTGGGAAGAGCATCAAGGCTTTCACATGTGTGAAGCCACCTTGTAAGGGATGTTGGGTAGAGTGTCATAGTACATTCCCCATCTTCCCAAAAGTCTCACACATGTGTGAGAATTTGTGGGGGTGTGTGTTGAAAAATCAAATGAGAGAGTGACAAGGGACTCTCTCTCATTCAAGTGAATTCAAGTTGAATTCCTATATACTTGGATGGACAAGAGGAAATGGATGTCACCCACTTCTCCTCTTTGGAGAACTTGATAAGAGATGATAGGAAGAAGGAGAAGAGGAGAGAAGTCCACCTCTTGGAAGGATGGAGATCAAGATGGCTTGGTTGGAGAGGAAAAACAAAAAGATAAAAGAGTTGAAGTCCAACACCTAAAACAAAGAGAGATAAGTTTTTCTATTTCCATCTTCCCTTGTTCAATTTTTGCAAGAGAGTGATATGTTCGTGTGGATCTTGGTCGAGTATGTTAAGTAAAGAGCCTATGTGTATGTAATAAGAGTTTTGTGCTATTTTCATGTTTTTCATAATAGTTTGAGAAGACTCCATTCATCATCTTGGAGTTAAAATATTTATTGCTCGGGGGTATGGCTAGAGCCCATGAGGCTCCATGACGCCATTACGGTAGGGTGGAGAGCAAACCTTAATGAGTTGTGTGTGCCTTTCATTGTTTTCTTTCATATTGTTTGTAATGTCGAAAGCTAGTGTTCTACTGCTTGACATGAAAAAAAAAAAATGGAAAATGGCAAGTTATTAATTATTGACATGCATTTCATATGAATTATCAAAGGAGAAAGAGAAATGAAAGAGTTTGGGTATCGGGAACATTGGAAATATATGTTTCTTTTATGGGATTGAAATTTGAGAATAAATGATGTAACATGCTAAAATAACGAGTAGAGTGATAGAGTTTAAACAATGGGTTATAGAAAAAAAATTCCTAGTTTTATTAGGGAAACCCTTGCTAAGAATGGCATACCTATAATTGCTTAAGTCTGAAAAAAAAAAAGAAGAAAAATAGGAAATGTAAGTACACAATCAGTAAGATCAGATTTATAGGCCCTGGATAGATCTGTGTAACATCAACATCTGTATGGCTATAGAATTGTTCATTCACATTGGTTCCATAGCTAAGTGTATAAACCCTTTTCCTGTGCATATACTTGCCAAAAAAAAAAATTACAATTAATTCTATAACCGTCAAGTCTTAGTTCCCATCTTTTTAAAGTTACGTTCATGTATATACATTCACTGGATTCTCTTAGATTCAACTTTCAGAAACACAACCAAATAGTAATGACAATATAAGAAATTTTCAACCTTGCAGCTACGACTTTGCCAAATGTAAAACATTTCAACCTAAAAATACATAAAACTTTTGATAATTTATATTTAAAGCCCACCCTCTCAATTTGGTAACTCGGTCACCTTACCGTGGCCGCTACCCTATGGTAAGGGTGCATTACACTCTCATCACATTAGAACAACTGTTTTACAAGCCTGTCTTGATTTAAAGAAATGGTAAATACAAATGTATGAGTCAAAACCTTATTTTAAAGCAGGAAAGTATGAAACATAATGTATCCTTATGATTAGCCATGGCTAAAAGAGAGCATGAGGAACTCGCTGGGACATCCCCCCATTGCAAGGGAGCAGCCTCCCCAGAGGTGCCCCAATTAGCGCACAATCTTCTACAGTGAGGGGAAACATAATCACAGTAGCAGAAATCTGCCTCAGAGATTTATAAAAGGGGAACATGTGACAACAATGGAAAACTTTGGGGTAGGGAGTTTTTTTTTCGTCAATATAAATGTGAGTGCCAATGGAAGAAACATTAGAGGAGCATAGGAGTATTGCTATAAGCTGGCTTGATCACTCTCCTCTGCGAATAGATCATCTGCTGGGAAGAAAGCAATCAACATAGGGGAAATTATATCAGAGTGATGTAGTCTCTCGGGCATCAAACTTGTGGACCCAAGTCCCATACCTTTTTGTGTTGACTGTAGTTTTGCTGCAAGAAATAAGAATTAGAAGTTGATGTTTTGCTTAAGGAATGACCGAGTAGTTGGCATATAATTAACTCTGGTACCATGTTGCTCCTAGTTAAGGCGTTCATGAAAAAGCTACTGCTGGGTCCCATCAAAAGCTTTAACCAACATGCTTTACTCAATAAAATCCCTTGTTAATCCAAAATGATCGGAAAGACATGGGAAATTTGTCCAAAATGTCTGAATCAAACTGATCAGAAAGACGATCTTTCGCTGGGGAAGGATCCAGGAACAAGGCGTTTGGCGTTCTCTGACTGAGGCAGGAGAAGCTCGTGTGCGTGGCAACAGGAGATAGGCTGGGGTGCGTGGTGGGTCCTGACGGCTGCGAGTCTCTTCTTGGCTTTTCACCCTTTTCCAGAGCAAAGGTCTCGGCATCAGGAACAGGTGTGCCCCACTATGTATGCGCTGTCTCTTGTCTTTTTCTGCTTGGCATTTTTTAAAAAAGTCCAGCTCTTCATTAAACAATGCAAATATCCCATACACATTGCATCATATCCCGTAAACAAGTCAAGTAAACAAAACTCTCAAACCAAAGCATCAAACTGGGTGGGCCTCGGGGGCTAGGGCATTTTGTTGGGTTGAGAGTTTGATAGGTCCGGTGGGAGCAAGCAAGGCAAATACTGTTACTGTTTTCAGCACTCCAAATAAAGCTGAAACATTAAGTAATATGAAGTTGGAAAAACAGATTGAATGGCAATACCTCAAGGGTCATAACGGAAATGAGGTGAGTCTGTTAAGAGTAGGGGATGTAAATTCTGAAAATGTTGTAACTGGCACTGACATTATTCCAATCCTGGCTGAAAATGTTGTAACTGGCATTGACATTATCCCAATCCAGGCTGAAGCAAAGGGGTCAAAAGAAACCAAATCAGATAGTGTTGAAATAACTGGAATAAGGCAAAAGAGTACTCAATGGCCTATGAATGGCATGTTAGCTCAGGGGAACTTTTTAATTCCTTTTAACTTTTCGCACCTCCCAATGGAATCTTCAACATTCACTGGGGCAACAAATAGCATTTGGGGAACATGTGTGTTAGGCTGTCCGCAAAACAACCTTTTAAACATGGAGGAAAGGTGTGTTTATGTAAATGCAAAACAGTACAAGGGGATTCTAAGACGTAGGCAAACACGAAAAGTGAAGTTGGCAAAGAAGGGTAAACTTGCAGCTATTCTACCGAGGTTAGAACCTAAGAACTCAACTATCACAGTAGAAAATCAGCAAGAGCAAACAGAACAACCTAAAGGAAAAGGAAATGTGAACTCAGCAACTCACATAGTCTCAAGCAAGAAGCAAAATGGAGATGAAAACAGTCATGTAAACAAGGCAGTAGAGGAGGAAGGACACTCTGATATTTATAGCCCCACCACAACGCCGCTCATGTGGTCCTCAGAGTTATACGTCAATGAGCTAATGGACATGAAGAAGAGGCTCCAATCCTTGGAAACAAGAGGGCAATATGAAGACACCAAAGTGAAAGAAGTCATAGAAGTCAATTGGCAGTTAACAAGGGAGAACAATTTGCTCAAAGAATAGCTAAACAAACTGCAAATTTCCATGGCAAAAGGAGAGCAAGAATTACTATCATTAAGGCAAGTTTTAATTCAAATGGACGTAGCAGGCACAAGCAAGCCAAAAGAGGCAGCTGAAAGCAATAATTCACAGTTAAAGGAAATACAATCAATAATGGACAGCATGAAGATAAAAGAAGATCAGCTAAGGGAACAATTGGAAGAGACCAAATCTTGGACTCAAGTAGTAAGAGGATCATCGGATACACAAAGGGACGATATAGAAAAGCAAGTCAGGAGGCAGTTAAGAGAAGAAAAGGATAGAAATGATAGGACTTTGAATGTCATTGTTAAAGGGCTAAGAGATTATGGTGAGAATGAAACCACTAAAGAGTTGGCAAGGGATTTCTTTAAGGACGAACTTCAGTGGTCAGGGGTTATTCAGCAAGCAAACAGGATTGGAAAATGGACGAAAGGTGGTAAAAATAGGCATGTAAGAGTTACTTTGAAGAAACTTGAGGACAAAAGCGTGCTACTAAGGAACAAGAGGTTTCTTAAAGGTACACAAATTTACCTTGATGAGGATCTAACCATAACACAGCAAGAAGAAAGATGAAAAGAGTGGGAAAAGGTAAAAACAGCAAGAAGTGAAGGTAAATGGGCTTGGTTGCAAAATGGTAAGGCCCAAGTTAGTGACAGAGTTACACACCAAAAATAGGAACTCGGGGCCCCCCAGGAATATTTATCTATAGTAAGTTGGAACTGCAGAGGTTATCCTTGGAGAAGAGGACCTGGTTTAGGGCCCATAGCAGCAGGAAAAGACATTATTATTCTTACCGAGACTCATGAGCATGAAGGGTGTAAAATTCCTGATTTTGAAGGTTATAGAAAGGCCTCAATTTGGAATGAGAGAACAGAAAATGGCAAAGGACATGGTGGAGTTGCAGTCCTAATAAAAGAATCATGGGAAAAAAATATAAAAGTGGAGAAAGAAGATCCAAACAAACAGTACATATGGTTAAAAATAACAGAAAATCAGACTACAATTAGATTGTTGCTTGCTATTTCGCCCCAAAAGGCTCCAAATCATATAAGAAAAGGAGCCTAGATCGTGAGGACCCCTTTGCATCTCTAAAAAAGGACATTTCGGTGTTTAGCACATCGGGGGAAGTTATATTAATAGGTGATTTTAATGCTAGGACAGCTAGCAACCAAGCTCTTAACTTGAAAAGCCAAGATAAAGAGAAAGATGATCCGCTATGGCTGGAAGAAGAGAACCATCAATTATGGGAACGAACCTCTCAAGATAATAAATGTAATGTTACTCATTATGGGGCAGAACTGTTGGGAATATGCAGTCTATTCAACTTGGTAATATGTAACGGTATGAGATCATGGCCGGGATCGGGCAACATCACTTGCAAGACCTATAATGGTCAAAGTGTGGTGGATTATGTCATTTTATCTCATAATTATACAGCAAGAATAATGGAGCTTGTGATTGGTAAATGTCCAATGGAGTTGAAATCGGATCATAATCCAATATATGTAAAACTTGACATTCGCATAATCAAGCAGCAAGGGGAACAAGTCCTTAACAGCAAGAACAAAGCACCCACACCGGGTAAAATTCTCATGAATCAAGAAAATCAGAAAATCTTCAAGACTGCCCTCAAAAATTTCTTTCAGGAATTGGAAAAAAAATCAGCTTACATAAAGATGCACTCAATAAACAAGAATACTTTGATTCCTCTAGTGCACAAAGCTTTGGGTGAGTGCAAGAGGTCTAGACCCAAGAGAGGCAGTACAAATACTTTTCCGGCAAACCCGTGGTTCGATGAGGAGTGCAAGTTAACAAAAAGGAAGCTTCGTGAGGGGGGAATGACAATAGAAAACAAGAAAGAGTATGAAAGGATGATACGAAGTAAAAAAGAAAAGTATGTAAGGGATAGAAGATTGGAGCTGATTACCCTTGGAAAGAACAACCCCAAAAAATTTTGGAAGGAGCTACAACAGAAAAGAAAACAAATGGAAAATAATATTACAAGCTCTCAATGGCTAGACTATGCAAAACTTCTTTATGAGCGTGAGCAGGATAAACAGACCCCCAATAATCAAGGCAGCCACCAAACTTTTCATCGTAGAGGATATTAGTCAAGGCATAAGAAGGTTGGCATGAGGGAAAGCACAAGATATTGATGGGCTGCAAGTAGAACATTTAAAGTGGAGTGTTGAAGTCCTTGCACCTTGTATTAAGAGCATTTTCAACAGGGTCATTCAAGAAGGCTTCTCAGAAGGATGGACCACTAGTGTTGTTATCCCCTTGCACAAAAATGGTGACATAAATAACCCATCAAACTACCGAACTATTATGGTTAACCCTCTTATGGGGAAACTTTTTGGAAGCATGATTGAACGCAGGATTAGCAGCTGGGCTAAAAAAGAGGGGAAAAGAGCAAAAGGTCAGGTTGGTTTTAGGCCCAAACACTCCACTATTGATCATGGAGTTACCCTTAGATTTTTGATTGAAAAAATTTGGGGCATTCAAGGAGACGAAGCCTATTGCTGCTTTGTTGATTTTAAAAAATTCTTTGACACGGTCCCTCGGAACAAGCTATGGAAGAGAATGGAGGATTTGGGAGTTCCGCATGAGCTTAGGGCGGCTGCTCATAGGCTCTACGAGCAGGTCAAAGCTAAAATCAGAACCAATGATGGCATGTCAGAATGCTTTGGTAGTGACATTGGTGTCAAACAAGGCTGCCCGCTCTCCCCAACGCTATTTGGGCTTTATATTGATAAGCTGGAAGAATGGATTGACAAGGTTGGTGGGGAAGGCATCCTTTTGGCCAACTTTGTAATAAAATTACTGTTATATGCCGATGACCTCATATTAATTGCTAAAATTGCGCTTGATTTGAGAAAACATTTGAAGGCCCTTGAAACGTTTTGTCAAGAGGTCGGGATGCAAGTGAACACTTCAAAAACCAAAATAATGATCTTCTCACTGCAAAGAAAAAAATAGCAGATTGAATTTATCTTTGAAGGCAAGCCACTGGAAATAGTGGACAAGTATAAGTACCTTGGGCTTGATTTTCACAACAAACTTAGTTGGGAAACATGTAGAGCAAAAAGAATTCAAGGAGGCTGGAAAGCGTTGTACTCTTTGCAAAATAGATGTAGAAATGCCGAATTATGGGATTGGAAAACTAAAAGAACGCTTTTTGGTCTTCTTGTTACTCCGGTAATTCTCTATGGGTGTGAAATTTGGGGCAGCAGCATGTCAGATCAGAAATGGAGACAAGTGGAAAGGATACAAAAACATCTAATTATATGCAGCCTCAAGCTTAAGACTGCAGTGCCTTATGAAATTTTATTGGCTGAGACCGGTACTTTTCCTTTGGAGGCCTCAGCGATGACCCGGTTATTAAGCTACCTAAAGAAGGTCCAGAATATGGAGGATCATAGATGGCCTAAGCTAATTATGAAAGAGGAGCTAACTAGAAGAAAAAACACATGGATGAAACTTAATATCAAGTGGATGAAGAAATGGGATGTTGTGATGCATGAGTGTCCAAACACAAATGGAGAAATAAAAAATTATGTGAGAGAAAAATTTAAATATGGTATATGGACGAAAAAAACAGGGCATAAAAAGGATTATTATATCAAAGAATTCAATCCCACAAGGGACCATGAAGAAAAGGCTTATATAGGAGTGAATATCAAATGGAAAGCAAAAATGTTGATAGCCCAATTACGGACTAGTTCACACCATCTTAGGTGTGAAACGGGTAGGTGGGTGGTTCCTAAAGAAGAGTGGGAAAATAGAATATGCCGCTTTTGTAACGAGGGTATGGTGGAGACGGAATGGAACTTTATCATAGAATGCTCAGCTTATAAAGACATCCGGGCCAACTATGGGGATGCAGTGCAGGTTGACAATTTAAATACCTTATTTGAAGATTCAAGACTCGACAAAATTGCAAATTTCATCATCAAAATTCACTCTCGAAGGGTTGATCTCGAACGGCGCCTCCATTGTGTCTAGGGCTGTGCTGTGGGTTGTTCCAGTGCTGATCTTGGGTCCCATAGGCTTCTTTGGCCTCGTGGACGTCATTAAAATATTTCATTTCATTTTCATTTCATGAAAGAAGTAGGATCTAAAAATAAATAAAATAAAATAAATCTATATTTACTTCTACGTTTAATCACCATAATGTTTATCACTAGGGCGAAGAAAAGACTTCAGAAACATGAGAAAATGCATGAATACCGTATGGTTGGTTGGCTCCTTTAATACTCCCCTTGTAGGCTTGATGTGACTTCTTAAGAAGCGTATGCCAGATGCGATGACCCTAGAAATAGTCAATCCAATAGGTGCGTACATAGACGTATCCAAAGGACCTCATGACACACGCATCTGGAGTAAGGTGCATTAGGGTTAATAAATGTATGTACGATGTCTTTGGTCCTCTTAAAAGCATGGATTACCTTACAGTCATCCCTACTTACAAGGAAGGACGGGAATAGCCAGTCAAAGAGCGTCGCTAGGGAATTTTTTTAAAGGCAGCAGACAGCTGGAGAATTGTATTAAAAAAATTATTACTCCCAATCGTGTTTTTAGAAATTGATTTGCAATTTTATTCCTCATAAATAGATCAGGACCATCTCCTGAAACAACTTCCAAAGCCTATTTTTCATACCTGAGCAGTCTTACCGCAATGTTAATCCAAATTTTGCTTGATATTATATCTACGCATTCTTATCACACTCCAATTTGATTAAGCTAAACAAAAAAATAGTACCTTAGTGTGGGCTGCTCGAACCCATGATTTTAAGGTTTAGAGTCTTGCACTTTACAGATAGGGCACCATTATCATTGAAATCAAAATCCCTACGTGGTTGTGCCAATTATTTACCAAAAGAAGATAAGTGTTAATGCAGCCTCACCTCCATTGGGAATAATGCCGATTTGGGAGAGTGATGAAATAGCTCCATTGTGTTTGCCAAGATTCATATCTTGGTGCCAGGAAAAAACAAAACCAAAAATAAATAAATATAAATCAACTTGGATTATACACTTATGCGAGCAGCAGTCCTATGCTCGGAGCAATAATTTAATTTTCACTCAATAAACTGTGTCAAAAAAATCGATAGCAATATTATTGGTTAAAAATGTTAATATGCTGTAATAATTTTCATTATCTTAAAGCATGGTATGGTATAAATGTCAATATTATTGGTTAAAAATGAAATATGCATTTTCTTGAATTTACTAGAGTAAAATGGTAAATCTATTATATTTGCATAAAATCAATATTAAATAAAATTAGTACTTCGGAATGCAGTAATGGTTTCCAAATAACATGATTCGTATCGCAGTAATATTTTATTTTATTTTTTTCATAATGTTAATATGTGCTCGGATTTCAATGTTGCTATTAGATTTAATTGTGAATAAAATAGTGCTTTTAATATTTTGGTTTTCAAGGATAGCATTCTGGAATCTAATGTTAACATTATTTGTCTCCTTCTTTGATAATATGAATATGTAAAAGAATTAAATTATAGTTATTTGTAATATTTATTTCTTAACAAAATTAATGAGTAAATAGAATAAAGATTTAGTAATTGATTTTATTAATAAATGGAATGGGGAGTTAGTATTTAACTTGTGAGTTAAATAGAATGGAGTTTTAGTAACTAACTTGTGAGTAAATAGAATGAAGATTATCTAAAATAATTAAAATATATTTGAAATGCATATTTCTTAATTTTATAACCTTGGAAATTATTTATAAACTAGATATATAATTCCAAATAATTAAGTTAATAATAATTAAAAAGAAAATTAATGAGTAATGGAGATGTAGTAATTAACTTGTGAATTATAAATTTCCTATACAATTTCATATTCAAACTTTGAGGTTAAATGTTAAATATTGGGGTTATTATCACAAAGTGTATTGGGGGCTACTTGGTAAAGTTAATGCTCCATGAAATGATTAACAGGTATTAAATAATTTTAGTAAGGATTGGTAAAATAATGATAGTAGTATTAATATTGGTGTTAATAGTATTATTATTGCTTTATTTAATATAATAATATGACTAGTAGTAGATTTTAAACTTTATTACTGTCATTTCGATTTCACCCTTGCAATTGAATCTATCATCCATTGTCAATATTACTATCTAATGTTGTCTAACAAAGATAGTGTTTAACGTTAAATGTCTTGTGTCAAATTATTATTATCAATTTTATTATCGTTGTATTATTTCTTTGATAACATAATACCATGAGAAACTAATGTCTAATGGATGATAATAGTAACATTAAGGCGTAAGTCAAAGGATAGTGTTATCTTTGCTTGTTGTTTTAACTTGGTGCTAACATTATTCTATGAATCACATGCCAATAGAAACATAATTAAAGTTCAAATTGTTTGTAGGGTTAATTATAGTAACTTCTCTTTAACTCAATGCACACCATGGTTAGTGTACCTCTCAAATACTAGGAGTGGTTAATTAGCCTAATGTATGGTTAAAAAAAAATTAGTTAGTTTTTTTTTTTTCAAGCATTAAAGTATGGGCATGGCATTCAATCTTTAACACCTGAATACAAAGTGAATGTGACCTTATAGTTAATTAAACCTTGTGAAGTTCCCCGTTCATTATAATATTATCAAAATAGTGTTAGGCTTTAGAAGTGTAATATGCAAACATGGTTGGTTGTGTTGTGATAGGTTGTAAACCTATGTTAAAAAAAAAAAAAAAAATTGTTACATTTTGTAGAGGAAATTTTAGGCATGACATAGGCATAACAACACCAAAAATAGAGAGGGTTTATTAAAATTTTAACTTGCAAACTTCAAATCAACTTGGAGATGCTTCCCACACCTTAGAAAATACCTACACAAACTATCAAAACCTTCTTACACCTTCATGCATGCCTCTACATCAATTATCACCATTGGAGCCATTTATCATTCATGGAGAACTCTGTGTTTTATGAGAACACTACAATAGAACAAGAAAATAGCACCTAAAATAGCATCAAATTTTAGTGTATTTCAGCCTATGAATTGGGCGAGTTGGCTAGCGCTAAACTCAGCACAAATAGGCATAGTCATCTTGGGGCCGACTTTCACGTCAGTTGTTGCGTCAGATGTAACACTAGAGTTTGCGTTGTAATTAGTGTCAAAAAAGCACAATGCCCCCGTTAGCGCCAGGAAGTAGTGCCAAAAATAGCACCTCTATTTACAACTAAAATAGCGCTAGGAAATAGCGTCAAAAATAGCTCCTAAATTAGCGCCCAATTAGGCTTTGGGTTTTGCTTCTATGTCTACTCCCATTTTTGCTTCTGGTTTTGCTTCTAGGTTTGCTTCTGGTTTTGCTTCTGATATTGCTTCTAGTTTTGATTCCAATTTTGCTTCTGGTTTTGCTTCCAATTTTGTTTCCACGTTTACTTCCGATTTTGTTTCCAAGATTGCTTCTATTTTGGCTTCCATTGTTGCTTCCTTTTTTGTTTCTAAAAAGGATTCTTGTTTTGCTTCCTTTTTGGCTTCTAAAAATGCTTCTTGCTTTGCTTCTAAAATTGCTTCTTGTTTTGCTTCCTTTCTTGCTTCTAAAAATGCTTCTTGTTTTGCTTCATTTTTTGGTTCTAAAAATGCTTCTTGTTTTGCTTCCTTTTATTAATTTAATATGTTTTATTTCAATTTAATTAATTAAATATATCGTACCTCTTAAATAATTCATATGTTTATAGACTAAGTAATTTAATTATTTAACTCATATGATTAAATAATAAGACAATTATTTTTTTGGGTCGGTAGCATGAAATTTTTGTATTGCTTGTAAAGATAAAAAAGTACATCTATTGTTTAGTGTCATTACCCACCAAAATTCCACATCAAACAACAAAAACTAGAGGCACCTTAACATGCAGAGTAAAACATTAAATAAACCCCGTAACCCTTGTAACTATTTACCAGGAAAATCCTTACAAAAAATAACCACCATTAACAGTGTTCAGAGTTAGACACTTTAATACAACAAAATTAGAAACGAAAAAACATGACCAGTCTTAACAAGCTCCACCTGGCCCCAATGGATGCTTGGCTATCTCCTTCAGAGGCTTCTTTGAATTCTGCCTCTTCCCTAACTTCTTTTGGCGCTTCCTTTTCACTTCCAATCCCTGCATCTCTGCCTTTGCTTGTGCCAGAACTTCATCAACCTCCATGAGTTTGATGAAGAGTTTGAGCACTTTCCATCCCAAATGTGCTTCCTCATGGCTACAAGCTTTGTATTTTCCTTTCTAGGCCAACAAATAAAGGGTTTGAACCTCGGTCTCCCATAGAGCTCCTCAATTTCATCTACCATTCCTTCAAAATAATCTAAACCTACACCCAAAACTGCCCATTTGAGAATGGACTCCATGCCTACCATAAAATCTTCATGCACAATTTTCTGCATCATCATCATCACCATTTCCACTGGTTCACCTAAATACAAGCCCCACGCCGTAATAAAGGAGTAAACGTCCATGTTGGTTCAGTATCTGTGTTTAAGAGAGCCAAAATCCCTGCCAAAAATCATGTTTGCACACTGCACTAGCCGCTCATTGTCAACAAGGAAAATTTTGTCTAGTTGTTTTTCAGATGCCTCTCCATAAAACGGGCCCAAAGATCTTCGTGACCAGAAGGTGAAATCGGCTTCCATTTCTCCTAACAACCAACGCCGCCACCACCAAAGTTTGTTGTAGAGTTTTTCTCGACCCTTTCCAAATGCAATTAACACATCTTAATTGAGGGCTTGCATTTAACACCATCTTCGATTGCCCACACTTTCTATTAATGAAGTACTACCTCACCACCACCCACCACCCATGCCTTTGCTTGTCATGTCAAACCTACTTCACTCGCTTCACCACCTTGTTCATTTAAGGCATTGTCCACTAACTTAACACCTCTAAAATCCTCCAACCTAAATTCCCCTATTTCACCAAAATTTAAAGCCCATTTAGATAAGACATCTGCTTCCACATTACAACCTCTTTTAATGTGGCTCACCGCAAAATTTCAATTACATTCTGGAGGTGCCAAGCATTAATCTTACCTTTCATCACCACCTAAAATGTTATTGTAACATGATCATCATCTATAATTAAAATAAGTGAGTCAAATATCTATAATTTAATTGAATTTGAAAACATCCATCCTGAGTAGTAAATTAAAATCATCATACGTAATAAATATCCATCCAAAACAAGTGAAAGTCAAATATGCCAGTACATCAAAAACATGTCAAAATGATACATGTCCAAAAATTGACATAAGTGAAAATGATACATGTACAAATGATATAAATAAAATTGATAAATTATGTAACTCAAACTGATACAAGTCAAGATGTTACATGTCCAAATGATATAGTGAAAAATTGAAAATGATACATGTCAATATGATACAACTCAATAATATAGTACTATAGACTGTGAAAATGATACATATGATAGTAACCATGAAAAGAGTCATTGTAACGATATATCAACAATGATCCATGATGCATTCTATATGATCATGAATGTCACTAGTTACTATCACCAACTATCTCATCGTCATCATCACCATCGTCATCATCATCATCATCGTTGTCGTCGTCGTCATCATCACCATCATCATTGTCATCGGCCTTGGTGTCTTCCACATCATCCTCTTCCATGCGATCTGCACCAGCAGAACCAATATTTTGTGGATCTATATCATGTTGAGGATCATCTTGATCTTCTAGAAGACTCGTGTTCTACAAAAAAAAATATTTAGAATGAAAATTAATTATTTATTTCATGCAATAATTTATTTTTTTGTTATATATATAATATTACAACATATGAGATGAAACCATAATCATATTACATCATATCAAAGTGCACATACCATAATCAAATTTCAAATTCCCTAGCTAATACTTGAGATTGAGATTGTTAACCTTGAGAGAGTATGACTTGGGAAAAAGGAATTTGATATGGCTATTATTTTCAAAGACTTCAAGCGGGATGTACTCTGCATTGACACCATTCCTCAATCTTCACTTGATGGCATCAAGGAATGGTTGAACTCCATGGATATAAAGTATTATGAAAGCATAATGAACTTGAACTAGCGGCCAATTTTGAAGAGTATTACTGATGATCCAAATAAATATTTTGAAGATGGTGGTTGGGAATTTTTGAATATGGAAGCTAGTGATTCTGATTTTGATAATTCAGAAGAGTCAGATCATGGATATGAACCCTTTGATGTAGAAGAGGAATCAGAATCAGATTTCATGTAGCCACCATCAAGAGTGTTACAAGCCAACAAGATGGAAAGAATTCTTATATAAGGATAATTTTCAATGTTGCAGGTACTGGCTTTAATGCCAACTATAATGGCAACATTGAAATTCCCTAGTAGTATTTATGCTAAGGAAATTTCCTTTAGATGCAAGGATTCAAAGCACATCAACTATGTGGTACAGATGATTAAATCCCAGAGACGATCTGTAGCAATGAAAGAATATGAAAAGGTAGAGAGAGCTACATTGGTGACTCAGGAGAAACTTCAACTTTCAAAAACAAAGCCAATTAGGTTGGAAGACATGTGGATCAGGCCAACATTTAGTGGAAGAGGAAGAAAGCTGACTAGAACTATGGAGGCCCACCATACTAGATTTCAGTATTCAACCATGAGAGCAGAAGAGAGAGATGATATCATGTATCAAAACATTAAGCATGCATTCTTCTAGCCAGTGGAGAAGGAGATGATTACTTTGCTTCATTTTCATTTGCATCACCATATCACGGTGTGAGAACCAAGAAGACCAAGGATGTCAAGTTTTATGTGGAGGTAATGGATGTGGTCCAAACTTTAGGAGGGGCAAGAAGGTCAATGTATGATCTTGATGAAATTGAGGAAGAACAACAAGACAGGGACAGGAAAAATAAAATCAATATAGAGTTTCAAGGATTTGTCAAGCGAGTAAGAGAGCTTATATGGGAGCAACCTCATCTAAAATATTTTTAACTAGAGTTTGATATACCATTTAGAGAGCTTGGTTTTCATGGAGTTCCTTTCAAAGCCTCTACTTTTATTGTTCATATGGTAAACTATTTGGTAGAGTTGGTGGAATTACCTTTCTTAGTAATCGCTATTAGTGAGATTGAGATTGTTAACCTTGAGAGAGTAGGAGTTGGGAAAAATGCATTTGATATGGCTATTATTTTCAAAGACTTCAACCGGGATGTACTCCGCATGTACTCCATTCCTCAATCTTCACTTGATGGCATCAAGGAATGGTTGAATCCATGGATATAAAGTATTATGAAAGCATAATGAACTTGAACTGGCAGAAAATTTTGAAGAATATTACTGATGATCCAAATAAATTTATTGAATATGTTGGTTGGGAATTTTTGAATATGGAAGCTAATGATTCTGATTTTGATAATTCATAAGAGTCAAATCAAGGATATGAACCCTCTGATGTAGAAGAGGAATCAGAATTAGACGAGGAAGGTTTAGAAGATGAATCTCTTGTGGAGTTAGAGGAGGACAAAGAAGAAGAAGAAGATTCTGCAGAGGAGGAAGGTAAAACATGGGATGAATTAGAAGTCAAAGCCAGAAATGCATATAAGGAAAAAGGAGACGAGTCTCATAGTGAAGAGGAAAGGTGGCAACGAAAGGTAAAAGCTATAGGGAATTCTCGGGCACCTGATATTAGAGATTCAAGAGGAATGCCTGCCAAGAGGCATAAAATTAGATGAATTGAGTTCATCTACATCCTTCTACTATTTATTCATGCACATAAACGGTCATCTTGTAATCATAAGATTTGAGCTCTATTTACTCATCCTATGCATCAATAAAAAACTCAACACAAGAGATGCAAATTGACATATTAACACAATAATATCCAACTAAGTTATTGAAACTCAACTATTGATACCTCGTTCTCCATCCAGATTACAAAATCATTCCGCTTTTTGTTTTGTAACATATTCTTTTCAAATTGCATTGGATGGCGGCCATATTTCTCCTCCTATTAAAACATGGCACATGGACTAGTTAAACTAATTAATATGCAATCATTTACTTTTTCCAACGAAATAAAAAATATAATTTAACATATTAAATATACTTACATATGTATAGATCAAGCCCTGTAAACCTTTCTAGCCACTGCGATGTGTGGCACAAAGTTTTTCAAGCCTAGCCTTGGAGGCCTTGTCCTGATACATATATTAATTCAATTTAACTATTCACAAATAAAATTTAAATATCTTTTAATAAATTTGATATAATCTTATGAGAAAATTCAAATACTTGCGTACTCTCTTCACCGGAATTCCTCTATGCATCAGATTTCTCATATGATTTTACAAGCTCTCTCCATAATTTCACACTTACATCAATTGCCTTTTTTTTTGCCTTAGCTCAGGAGGGATTTTTTTTATCTTCTTTGTTGGTTGCACCGAAATCTCTTGCAGTTTTGAGACATTTGTAACTTTATCTTCTTTACAGACCAACCTGTTCCAAAATCAGTCTCCATGTCATGGATAACTTCTTTTTTCAGGTGCATGGGTATCTTTGAGAATGGAAAATGTAGATGGTCCTTGAACTATTGAAGGCATGATTCCTTCAACCTATTCATAAATGTTTTCCCAGCATCCGTCATTCAGACTTCCCCTGAAACCACCTCATATTCTATCTTCGTATTGTAGCTACCAATGCAAGATTGAAAATATGGTGTGGTGGAACTCTGTGTCCCAAGAGTGGAAGTCGCTGCTCCCTATTCCACATTCTTAGAGTTTACTATCACTAATTTCCTCTTGGATCTTCTACTTGATCCAAGACTGGTTGGGGAATCAATTGATTCCCTTTGACACAATTGATTTGTTTGCAATGTTTAAGGGGTGCTAATAGATTGTTTTTCTATGTATCTGGTAAGTGTTGTCCAGTCCACATTAACCAATTTGTTCACTACCTCTACCCCCAATATGGAAGCCAATTCCTCTTTATCTTTGTCAGTCTCATGTTCCTATATATATATATATATATATATATATATTTGAATTATATTTCTTCTTTTAAATTTAGAAATAAAAAACTAAAAAGTAAAATTCAAAGAAACAATGGAAACATTTACAAATCTATAAATTGACAATGAATTACCTCATTGTGGCTAGAGTTTGTTGTCAATGCTTGCTTCCCTCCATTGCTTGACATTTTGAGGTGACCTAGGAAAAATTATTTTCCTCCAGTCTATGGAGGCAAACAAAGTAGACACTATCAGGTATGAAAGTTTTCATCCAGTTTCTGGTATGAAAGTTTTGTTTTGTGGGAAAATATGTTCGCTAGGTTTGCTTAGTGTTGATAACCTAGGGAAAATATGTTTGCTCGGTTTTCTTAGTGTTGATAACATTATCATGAAAACTCTTTCATAATGCAATCTTGCACAAATTTTTCATGGCATCGGTGACTATGGCATGACTGGGCAAAACCAAGCTATTTCTACATTTATTTTCAGCAGTTGCTCAACAATGACCTACCCAGTTCTCAAATTTTCCAAGCACTTCACTATTTCCTTGATACCCAGGTTGGGGAAAGAATACAAAGGCATCCTCACTTCGTGCTATAATATTTTGAGCCAAAGCTCAAATGGGTAGAGTAAATTTTTTTGTTGGTTTCTCAAAGGTTTTACAATTTATAATGATGGGACAATTTAGAGGTTTCCTGGACTAGTTAGACTATGAACCAGTAAATAATCACAAATTAAAATGTAATACAAAGAGCAGTAAACAATCATGAATTCAAGCAAGAAAAAAAAATTGTAACCTTACCTATGGTGTCACAAACTAAATTGGATTTCTCATAAAAATTCAACTTAAAGGCTGACAATCTGCATGAGTTATTTGAGGAGGCAAAGATCAACAAGACAGCTAGTTTTTTGGTCAAAATTCATAAAAGAAGGTCTAACATTGAAAAGAGTTTGGAGATTCCTTAGCTTTTTGGTTTTCAGTCCCTTAGGCCACTTGGTCTTGTGGATGTCATTAAAATCTCTCATTCATTCATTCATTCATTCATTCATTCATCAGTTGCTGGTAGCGCCCTACACTCTTCCTTCGCACAACATTTTTCCCTTTTTTGTCATCTGATTTCTTCCTTCACGCGCGGAAGTTTTAAAGTTTTGATTTTGATTCATTAGTCGCACTTTAGTCGATGTTAGTTAATGCCAACTTTAGCGCCAACTTTTGGCCGTTAATATAATCTATTTGGGACATATAAGGCAACATCAAGTGCGCCTAATTTAGCGCCTATTATTGATGTAAAGTGACTATTTTCACTGTTGTGTATCATAGGACCCAAAATATTGGAAATAATTCCAACTCTTGCCTTGTTTTTGTGACCATTGTTGTCCCGTGGCTCCTTCATCAACTCGGTGCGGTAGAGTGGTTTTTACCGTGGTCCCGCAAGGTGCTTCATCCTTCTCAGTGGTAGTGTAGTGAAAGCTTTTGTGGCGGCACATGAGTCTTCCTTCTATTCCTGGCGGTGTTGCGGTGACTCCCATAGTCCCACAAGTCTTCTACCATTGGTGTGTTGTAGTGCGGTAACCACCACTATCCTGTGGTTCCTTCATCAGCTCAGTGTGGTAGAGAAATTTTTACCACGGTCCTGCAAGTTGATTTTTCCTTCTTAGCAGTAGTGCGGTGAAAGCTTCTATGGCAGAATTTTTATTCACAGAGGAAGCCATGGAGAGAGGACATGGACGGTGTAGAAATACTAAATCGCTGAGAGTAAAGTGGGTGGTAATAGATGAGACAACGAAATCTGCAGATACAATAGAGGTAAGAAGAGAAAGCAACCTCAACCAAAGGAGGAAGGTGTTTATGACTTAACTCAGGAAAAAATGATCTAATTGCATTTTTTGATACGCCCATCTTTTTTCATATTATTATTGAAATTTATAATGTATTATCCAATCTTGACATAAATTAGTGCATGTTGTTGATAATTTTAGATGGAGATTGGAGCAAATGTAGAGCCTAAGCATTCAACTCGCAAAAGAACAAGATATGTACATGGACGCGGACTTAAAATTGTTAAATCACGTAGATAATAGTGGGTGGAAGAGGATATGACAATGGATACTACAGACACATTAAATGATTGCACTGAAGAAGAGGTAGGTCAGGACTATAGTACATGGGATGAATACTTTGAGAAAATTGTTATTTGTGGATGTTTTGTATGTCTTGGAAAGAAACAATTCAAACGAGCGATTGTACAAAGACATTACATATATGATAAGCTTCCAGTCGGTAGTATGCCTCCTACAATCGATTCAAATCCAATAGGAATTGTGGTGAGGAATTTCCAATTTGATATAAATAACATGTATACTTCATTTAAACATTGTTTTATATTATTTAAATAACTAATTTTTTCTTAATGGATACTTGCAGGATAAAGTTATTGGTTTAAAGTTTCCTAGATCACCGACTTCTAGCCTAGAGGGCAATGATCATTTATCAAATGATACATCTAACAAAAATATGTGCCAATATACCAACTCAAAAGATGAGGAATTGATGAAAACAAGTCACAGAACAAGAACCGGTGTGAAGATGCATAATTTGCTTAAAGACAAGGGGAAGGTGGACTACATACCCTATGAGAATGAATGTGATGGGGATGATGACTTGCCTCTGAGTTTGAGATCAATTTACAAAGAGACATTTAATCGTCGACTATATTGTGCTTGGCCTAGTGATCAATAACTACCTAGAGTGTATGAGGTGTTTCAATTTTGGGGATATAGCTACATGATACGACCCTCCAATATTCATGGAGCGAATCTAGGCCTCTTTATTGTCCAAAATGTACATGTGGGATCCAAACATAGAAACAATTCAGAAAAAAACACTAGGAGATTAATGCCATATTATGGTCCATCATATTATAGTGGTAAATGGAGAAGGTTAGCAGAATATAAGCCTAGCATGTCAGCATATGGTCTAAATTCGAATATGTATACACATCATCTCTAATTGGAAAGTGGAAAATAAATGAATAGAGGTCATCTTATGTATATAGATGGACGTGCATGCACACACAAAAATATTGTAGGATTTATAAATAGTAGTAAGGGAAGGGACCCTAATGTAAGACCAAATTGTCAATTTGTTGAGGTTATAAATGATAAAGATGGAGATATGGAAAGAGAGGTTGATAGATTGATAATGGTTGAGGCTATTATGGACCTTACCATTGGGGATGAGTTATTTATTAATTACCCCTTCTTAAAACGCACTCCTATGCAAAAGAAGAGGGAAGAACAAGGTCTCCCTAAGGATGTTCTTAAGGGCAGAAAACCAAAGAATAATAAATGAGTGTGGACTAATGTTTTCTAAACTATGTTGTCAAAATTGTGTTTTATAGCAATTATTGTATAAAAAAGGTAATCTATGAACAAGATATGAAAAGTGTGGACAATGATGGTGCTGAAATTGAAAACCTTGATTCTGATGATATTACTGTTTTATGTCTCTTGAGATCAAGAGCACTTACAATTTTATATACATAGAAAATGAAGATTTGAAATTAGTAACTGAAAATGAAAACACTATAAGATTTTTCCTTAAACAATAATTCACATACTCACAAAAAAGGGTGAAGTATTTTTTATTCAAACTCTGTTTTATTTAATAGACATAATAGTAAAAGAATATTTACAAGTACAAAAATATATGCACTGTTTCATAGAAAATAAGGAATGTTTCATAGAATATACAAGTACAAGAATATAATCATCATCATCATATCCTTAATTAATACCTGTTGCAATATCCTTAAATTGTTCAATCTTTGGTATGAATTGTTGGCAAAAAAAAAGGATTGTTTGGATGCTTCTTCCATTCATTTTGTATCAACATATGTTCATGAAGACACAAAAGTTAATAAAATATTAATGCACGTAACTCACAATTATTTAAATAAGCAACTTTGTTAACTTTATTATTTTTAAATAGTTTCCATTTTTATGTTGAACATGTAACAAGGAAAAATAAGCTCAAATTTTCAAAAAAATTAGCAGCTCTACCAATATCCACAATAAATGATTTACTGTATCAGCATATTCATTCACATAACCACATCATTGAGGCTCAATAGCTGACATTCATTCAAATATAAGAAGAAATAAGTATGGAAAACATAAGAAAAATACAGAATGATAACACAGTCATGGAGAATCTCTGATAATAAGATGTTCTCCATTATATTGCTTCAATTGATATATATTAATAACATAAGTCTTCAAAATGGAAATGATAAATGATGATGATAATTTAAAACTAGGCCTTGGTTTCCTATTTATATAGGAAGCAACAAGCTACGGGCCTTTTACAAAAAGAAATGACCTTTCATAACTACTTCTTTTACTAACAACTATTTAATTAGCATAATTAAGGAAATAATAAGACTTAAGACATTTTGGCATATGGTTCCATTATTCAACATAGAAGACCCATGATCATTGATCTGGAAAAGTCTTCCTCTCCATGATGAACGTCCAAATGCTCTCACCTTAGTGTCTTATTCTTTTGAAACCAAATACTTTTCCTCCCACTAATAAACCATAAAATATGATGGCCACTTATATTCTCGGATCTTTTGCATGTTTGCAAGATGAGTTTTCCATCGACTATCTATTAATGCCTTTGTATCATTGAAAAAATTTAGGTATCCTGCATCAAGAACAATCAACCCATCCATGATCTGATTTAGATTGGGAAGACTGGTATCATCATCCTCCTGTATATGAGTTATGCACTTACAAACAACCTAACTGAATTCTTTATTCCACTTATCCAAGTCCTCCAACTGATCACCATCTCTCACAATTGCAGGTATATACCATTGTTTGTAGGTATGGAATAAATCCATTCATGTTACAATCTTTTTATCAAACCCTTGTACATACTGAAATTCATCAATAATCGTCTTCATAGTTTGTTCAATTGGCTTTATTGTTGTGGGTGCATCAGGAATTCTTTGTAGAACTTTGCATAACTTAGCCAAAGTGTGGTGAATAGGCTGCCCCCTTTTGAACAAAGGATCTAATACAAGCATATGTGTCTTTATTTGATCCATTGCCTACTGAAGTGTTTTATAACTATCATGCACATTCTCCAGTTTATCCATAACTGATTTTATCCTATGCTCAAGAATCTTTTCCATAACTTCACAAATTCATCTTTTCACTTCATCTTGGGTTTGATTGTTGGCCTTCTTTACATCATCCACTTCCTTCTCTAGAGTTTTTACCTATTATGTAGAAATGTTCTTCACAATATCCATTGGAGCAATAGGAGGCCTATATAACACCATCTCCTTGCTTTGTGAGGGTCCTGCTCCTCTTAATTGTTCTTTCAATTTGACATTCTCCATGAAAATTTTATTAACTCCATCATTTAGGAACCTTTGTTCCTTTTCATACTCCTTCAATATGTCTTCTAATCCCTTAACAGTTACTCGAGTGAACATGGCCAAATGCATGGTCATTATGGCTGCTTTCAAAGGGGTGGTATCTTGTATTGTCCTTACCATCACTGTCCCTTTTATCCCTTGAATTACATCCAATAATTTTGGCTTATGTGTATTTTTTGTTTGACCCATATGGCCAGGGTTTCAATCTTTGGGTTATACCCCTTCATCGGAGTCAAATTATGCAACTAGCATTGGATCTTCTTGAGCCCGCACTTGATCAAGCATAAACATTTTCTTTAATTCCAAGCTAGGGAAAATGAGCATATTGCTCTTCAAAACTATTTCTCTAGCCTTTTGGGGGCTATTGGGGGCTAATGTCAATGTTGTCAACTCTTAATTCCTAGAAAGTCAGTGCTACCATTTCAATTTTCTCCGATTCTTCAATTCCTGCTTGAGTTGATTCCATCCTCTCTTGAAATTATTTTATCTTCATCTTCATCCAGGAATCCTTAAACTCGGGAGTCTTAATGAATTCATCATCTTCTATGAATCTCTTGGCTACAATTTCCCTTTCATCTCCATGTACCTATGTACTTGTTTTTTCTACATCATCCATCCTTTCCTCATGTTTATGGGCACTGGTCTTAAGGATGGGATAATCAACTTCAATATCATCTTTCAATGACTGCAGTACTATAGCCACTTCCTCAGTATCGCCCACCTCTTTAGTATCCTCATAAGGTACTAACTGTTCAATGCTTCCTGTCTTCTATCTTTTGGGAGGTAATTGCTCCATGGGAGGCTCAGAGATTTCACCTTGGGTATGCTCTGCAGTTGCACCACTATGATGTTCTTCAAGATATGCTTCTTTTTGTGCAATTCTTCAAATCTACCAATTATCAATTATATCCCCTTGATGGGGTCCTTTTCCTCAACAAAGTATCTTAGGAAATCCTTGGACCTCTACTTCGTCCTTTCTTCAACCTTCTTTATATATTCCCATTTTTTCTTTCTACTAAATATATCATTATAAGTAATGCAGTTCCTTATGACATCTTCTTCAAAATCCAGTTGGTGTGGCACTGAAATTTTGGTAAGAAGATTGTACCTTATGTTGTTCATATGATTTTTAGGGTCAAAGGCTCTTTCTTTTCTAGATTTCAATGCATATCTTGTCTTCAAATAATATTGTAACTCCTCTAGTGTGTCTGAGCCTACAGTCCAATTTTCACACTTGGTTTGGTTTGGCAGGAAAGTGCCTTTCTTCTTCTTGTGCATTACATCTTTCTCCATCCACATCATTTTCCACATAAATTCAAGAAATGCTAATATGAGGGGCACAAATTTTGGTAGTATGTGTGGAGCAACAGGGCATCCATAAACTCTTATTATTGTAACTTCTGGGAGGAAGAACCAATCTCCAAAATTGTGTGTATGACCTTGCTTTGGTTTTAAAGCCAAAGGTCTCACTAGTTGCAACATTTTGGTTGGAAATATTGGTATTGCATACCCAAGAACTTGAAGGATTATGTGTACAAAGTCTTCGTAGAATACAACAAAGCTTGAATTCTTGCACCGACTATCCCAAATTTAGCACCATTTCTGGAAAAGTGTGTGATTCCCTTGCTCATCTATTGTAGCCAAGTCCATTATTTTAGTCCATTGGTCCCTATTCTAGTACAATATCATATGACACAGTAGGGAATAGTGTATGAATGTAATCGATGCTCTATCCTCTATAACTTGCAAGAATTCATCATCTAACGCCTTCTCAAGGTATGAAGCAAAGTCATATTCAATATTAGTTTTAGGGTTTTGAATTCTCATGGCCATCATCATTAGGCCTATTTGAATTTTATCTTGAGCATCTATCCCCAACACTTGGCAAAGAGCTAAATATGTATTCACAAAGTAATACTAAAAATTTGTCACATTAAATGGTTCAGTAGTGGTAGTAGAGATGGGGAATGTTCTATTACCAATGCTTCTTTTCATATATAGGGGTACCTCATCACTTCTACAAGTCTTTTTTAACCTAGCATAATCCTCACTTTTCTATAGTTTTATCTTGGTTAGAGCTTTCTTGTTTAAGCCAAAACACTCAATGATGGATTTTCTGGTTACTTCTACCAATATTGTGTCGTTTGGAAACCTTATTGTTTTGGTAGTTGAGTGATAGTGTTTGGCTAGCAATCTGATAAATTCTACATCAAAAAACACATTTGGGACAATCAACCTTTCTATATCCAACATCCAAGTGTTTGACACTGGAATCTTCTCATTTCTCTTACTGTAAAAATACAAAAATAGATCCCATCTAGATTTGAAAATGAGGGCATCCCTACAAATTTGTGCGGTGTCCACAAGAAACTTCTTATTACCCTCTTTAGTAGACCCTGGAATTATATCTAATATGGACTAATGGAGTAGTCTCTTCTTTACTTTAGGTTCTTCATCTTTAATTTTAGGCTGAAATTCTTTTACTTTTGATTGTTTTCTTTTAGGAGGCATGTTTCAATTTTCTCTACTATGGCTTTAGATGACAAAACCTTGAGATCTTTTTATATTAATAAAGCTCTCTCAAAGATTTTTCATGCACTTAGTTGAGTATTCAACACTTGTAGGACTTCTTCTTCTCGTATCCTTAGCTCCTTCCACACTAGTGCACTGCAATTGAGTGCAATATTGGGAAAACTCACTTATCTTTGGATGGCATAGTATTCAGTCATATTAGTTTTGGCAACCCTTAATAATTTAATAGCATTTAATTTTGGAAAATCATGTGATTTGTTGTAAATTGTAATGATGCCACGTTTACCGCACTACCACCTTGCTCAAGGCTTCTTGCTGCGGGGTTGTAGTGTATACCGCTCTACCACATATGTTGCTCACCTTCCTGATGGTATAGTAGTGTATGCTTTTGATCATTACTTGAAGAGTGTCGATGAAACAATCTTATTTGTCTTACCGATATCTCAATGTCTCATCGACATTAGATCTTATGTTCCTCTGATGTTGGTTGCCGATGTCAATGAGACAAGTTAATATCTCTTGCCAATATGCCATTGTCTCATCGATATTTTCCTTCGGCGGTATTTCTTTATATATCGGTGTAACTTTTCCATGTCAAGGAGACTTGTGATTATCACTACGGTATAGCGGTGTTTTTCCCTTCACTTCTATTGTTTACCACACTACCGCCTTACTCAAGGCTTCTTGTTGTGGGGTTGTGATGTATACCGCTCTACCGCATATGTTGCTCACCTTCCCCGCGGTATAGCAGTGTATGCTTTTGATCATTACTTGAAGAGTGTCGATGAGACAATCTTATTTGTCTTACCGATATCTCAATGTCTCATCGACATTACTTAGTTATATCCAAGAGTTGTGTTTCACCAAGCACTTGTAGATATACCTTGTCGATGTGACATAAGTGATTCTCTCCTCAATATGCTTGTATCTTGTTGAAATTTCACTGTTTTACATCGTCAATGAGGCATATAAATAAGTCTCTTCAACATAGGGGTGTCTAAACCGGCGTTAAACTTGAAGCTAAAGTCAGAGCTAAAAGTGGCGCTACACTCGAAGCTAATATCGACGCTAAGGCGCTAATTAGTGCTAACCTGTACTAATCGGCATAATAAATACCAAAAATTGTGCCATCCCAATAAATAGCGCCGACGTTTCAAAAAATTTCCAAAAAATACATTAAAACAGTGGGTGGAAGCAAAATACAGAGCAAAAAGTGGAGCAAATCACAGGGATTTGTTGTAGTGGAAATCAACCATCAAACCTTGAATTATTTTCTGCCCTGCACTATCCAACATAACACAACTTACAACATCCAAATACCCTTCAACACACTAGATATTAGGAGGTTTCAACAACATAGGAAAAAGAAATGAATTTCTAACATCTCACTATTTACCCTAGACAGGGTATTGACTGTTTCAAGGAAAATTACAATAACTAACTCAAATCTACACAAAAATACATGAAACAAAAAGGAAATGAAGGGGGATTGATGTATCTATCCATTACAGTCATTCACATGTGCTTCCATGCCTGCATATTTCTGCACAAAAGGTTTGAAAGCACAATTTTTAGTAATTTCTGTGAAAAGACAAATTTTATTCATAAATTTTCAACTCCAATTCAATACAAGTCTATTCAATCTCCCATGCCTTAGCAATGAGTTACAATTCCTTTTTAAAGGCTTCTCATCTTCCTTCGTCGAATGAAACTAACTAAACTATCTCACGACCTTTGGTATTCCCTATTTTTTTGCTCATTTTATGATTTTTTCCCTTTTTACAATTTTGACAACAAATATCAATCCTTTTGCCACCAAAGGAAACTCTTGTAACTTTACCACCTAGAGACCTATTAGGGACTCCCATACATTTGAAATAACCTTTACATGACCTTTTACATGAATTTACAAATAAACATTCAATTTTGACAAATTTTCCTATGAGAGGCAACTAGTGAACTAGGTGCTCTTGCACCACAAACATCAACAAAAAATTAATTGACACATTTCTGCCATTGTTATCACCTGATACAAGTGTTTTCCTCATGAACTTTGTGATTAGGAAAAAAAACACAATATGAAAGAGGAGATGTTGATTACTCCCTTCTTTTGACTACTAGGAGCACTATTGAGCACATTGAGAAAGTTTGTCAAGAACGTAGATTGATTCCCGACACAACCATTTCACAACTCATCCAATCAAATGACAATTTCTCTATTGGATCAATTGGTGTTGTTGTTACTAGTCATTTCCAAGCACCAACACAGTATGAGTTGCAAGTTAAAGATGGGGAGAACCAAGATGATTTTTCCAGTATAAGATGTCTTGTACAAATCATGGCAATAGCATAGGGAATTGACCACTTTTCTTTCTGGAATCTATTAAAGAGTTTGTTTAGCTTGTTTCACAAAGGATAAATTTGCAAGTAGAATGCTTTACTGTTATAACTATTTCAATGTCGTTGAATTCTTAAACACATTTCATTCACAAACTTGCATTTTGACAATTCTCTATCTTGCAGCTTATAGTTCCCATCAGCCATGCAAAGTTGTATGCAAGACTTCAATTGATCCTAACATCAGCAAAAACTCCTTTCATATTGTTCATTCTAGGCCTAAAGGCACAAATTTGATGAAAACAACATAGTCTAGTTTCATTGATGAACTCAATGATGCATCTACAAAGGAATCTCTAGAACCATTAAAGACCTCAAACATTGAAGTATACACATCAATCATTTCACTTTTACACTATAACGTAGATTTTTGTTCAAAAGCGTTCAAATGACATATATGCCTTTCTATAGTGAATTTTGTAAATAGTGCATTGCTATGATTTATTGCTAATTGCATTTGCACTACCATTGTAGGTGACAGGAACATTGAGGCCTAAGAATGTTCACTTGCCCCCATACGAACCAATCTACATTTCATGTAGACAAAGATTTTTCTTTACACAAAGAATAGAAAATGATATTGCGTGGTGCACTGCAAGTGGAGTTGACACAAGATTTGTATATGCCCACTTTTTACAATGTATTGTTCAGACAACAAAAGGAGCTATGGACTGTTATCTGCACAAATAGTAGCTCCCAAATAGTTTCCCCAAGCTAGCTACAATTTCATTTGAAGAGTACAGGAGAGACATGTCCACATTAATGTTCTTGCTACAGAAATTTCAGCTACAAGGGATGTTCACCCTTGCAATGGATAATTGCATCATACGAATTGTAGGTGAAACAAGTAGCAAAGCATCTCTAGTAACTTGACAATGCATTTGCAATTTCACACAGGTGCTTACATTGCACCATTCCATTTTTAATTCGTATTCATTGATATCAAATCATGCAAATTGTAGTGTCATTAATATAATTTTTATTGATTGTGAACCAAAATCAACAAAATGCAACATTCTAGCATACAACAATCTCAACAACCAAAATGCCTAGGAGACTAATCTCCTTACATATTTTGGATACAACCAACAAGAAAACAAATGTGTTAAATCTTTTATGAGAACTAATTAGATAGTTTATTTTCAGTTTCTTTATGCACTAAACAAGTTGACAGTCATTTTTTCTTCTATTTCAAACATACATACTATACACATGAACAACTTTTCTTTCAATTTCATAAACAATTGCAGTTTATGTTTTACTTTATTTTTACCTCTCTTATGCAGCAAATAACTTGAAACTTGTTTATTGATCTTTTCCACCCAACATACTATACATATAAATTAGAGTGTATGTAGTTTGAAAAAGAATTTTGTAAGTAAAGTTCCATGTGTAATGCTCTTCGCTGTCTGCACATTGTACTAATGCATGTTTGTGACAAAAAAAGAAAACTATATTGGTCCAACAATGCATTTATGTGACATACAAAATATTTACAAAAAATGGTTGCCCATTTTGGATACAATGCTTTGTTGCTCGACAAAATACTTGTCTACATAAATGATTCTGTCCTTCTTTCCAGTACTGTTCAGAACAATTTAGGGTCTGGGTTTGAGATAGCATCAACATTACATGTTTCTTCAAAGAATTATTTATCTAACAAAATATTTGTAGGGTTCTTTGCAATGCCTTTTTCAAAAACTAAATCTTTGTTTAAACAGATGTTGATACAAAAATCACTAGAACAATGGGGGCATTTACACAACACAAAAATAGTACTTATATTAGATTCACAAAACTTATATTGCACATTGAATCAATTCATCTTAGTTCAAAATAGATTATACTTACTGATCCAATTAGATGCCTTTTGTCTTGAAAGACGGTGCATCTTTATTCATGTCTTATTTTTATTGATTGCTAATGGGTAAAAAAGTAGATGTGTATATCTTCCTAGACCCTTCTCGACGTTGTTTTATAATTTATATGCTCTTGCAATTCATTAATAGCTTATGATGTGAAGTCTCCACTACATTAAGAACAACATTGTTTGTGTTCCCTATTCAAATACAATGCTCATTTGCTTTTCCTTGATTCTTACATGTTTTGTATCTACAATTCGTTTTCACACCTACAACACTATCATTCTCATGTGTTGTGTACTCAATTTTTCACCTTCTTTATGTTGGTGTAATTAATTATTAATTAAACTTTGCATAAGTTTACTTAGGCATTATTTATTTCCTAGGTTATAGGATCTTATCTTTATCTTATTGAGCTATCTTGTTGCTCAAGATAAGATTAGGTTTAGAAATCTTTGCTTTTATAAAGCAAATTATCTTTTGTAATTAATTGATCCTTTTCGAATATATCAAATTGCATGTTTTTATGCAATCTCTTGCTTTTTCGTTTTTCTCTTCTGTGGAAGGTATTTTCTGGTTTGCAATCAGATCTTGGCTAATCTAACATGGTATCAGAGCCACGATTCGCAACCCCTTCTCAGCATTTTCGGAGGAACACAGTGCAGAGCTCGTTCGAGGTCCCTCAAAGGTTTCAATCCTTGAGCACATTTATGCAGCGTCTTGGATCAGATCGGGGTTTTTCGTTGGATTCAGAGCGCTGGAAAAAGTCAGAAATGACTTTCATTTTATTGATTTTCATCACCGTTTGCCAGATCTGCGAAGGTTTCAAGCTCGGTGATTTATCTGTTAGATCTGGGGGTCGCCTGATTTTCGGAGCACATTGGGCCCAAACGGACCTCGCCGTTGGATTCGCAGCGCCCAAAAACCCCCATTTTCATATAAAATTTGTCCAGTTTGGGCAAAATCAACTGGAGAAGCAAAAAAATTTTGCCCAAGGGCCGTACGGCCCCCAGGCACAGTTTTCGATGAACAAATTTCGAAAAAAATTCAAAAAAGTATTAAAAAAATCAGAAGTTTTGGGTAAATCCGGCGCCGCCCGTTATAAAGGGATGAGCCACCAGGCGGCCACCAAGCGGCCACCATGCGGCCACCGGTGCACCACCGCCGCCAGTGGCTCCCCCATGCAGCACCGACGGGGTTTACTTCAGCCCCCAACGCCTAAACTCTCTGCCCAGGTCCTATGGGCGTCCAGAACCCAAGCCGCAGCCCCTACCGAGTTTCCAGCTCCGCGCGCCGGTCACATGGGTGACCAGGGGCTGCGCCCCAGGAGCCAACCGCCAGCCCCCTGGTCCGCCCATGCGACCAAGGGCCGAACGTTTTCAGCCCCTGAGGGCTTATTGGAGACCTTATTGGGCAGTTTTGAGCACTTTCACGGAAACGGGCACAACTTGGGCATACAGCGTCCTTTTTTTGCAAACGAGATATCGTCGAAAAGCTGTTTCCGAGCTCTACGCATTGGTGCTGGTGAGATTTTCTGGTTTTGCATTTTTGATATCTTTTTCGGCCTTGGAAGTCAGATGTTGCCATTTTCACTCCGAGATCCATATCTTTTGACTCGCTTATCCGATTTTTGCGATTTTTGCGGCATCGGAAAGCTGGTTTCGGCCTCTATACAGATCTGAGGTCATTTACAGAAAATGTGTAACTCTTATTGGACATGCATTCATTTTTGTTTCGTGCTCTAGGTTTGCATTTTCACTCATGTTTCTGTATTTTTTTGCATCATCTCCTTATGCAATCATTGGGTATTGTAATAACGAACTGATATAAAGTTCCATTCAGGGGGGTTTCATGCATAATAAATCTGATTAGAGTGTATTTTTGCACTTTGATCTCTGTATCCATCTTGTTTTGATGGCAACTCACATGAGTCTATCTGGTTCTTAGTTTCTTTTGGCCACTTTTTTTGCTATAACTTGACACATGTTGGATTCATTGGTTCACACTTCAGATTGAGAGCCTATGGTTAATGATCCACATTAGATCCATCTCAATTTGAGGGCCATGTTTTTGTGGTTATTGTTCCAGAGTCTTTTTTTGGTACTCCTTCCCATGGAAGAGTTTCAGTCACAGTTTGGCATCGGCATCGAGATACATGGTTTCCAGATTATGTCATCATCTCATCTCCTATTGCTTCATAGATTCCAGAGTTGTTCCTGTTTGGAGTTTTCGAGTGTTCCGTGGCATCGGGTCTTCTGTTGCTTTAATCATGATTCCTTGAGTCAATCAGTGACTCTCATCCAGTTTCAGTAGTATACAGAAGAATATTTTCCTTGCTTGCCTATATCAAGTTCCAGTGTTACTCCACAGTGTTCTTCCAATGCTTCTTTGCAGCATGTCATCATTGTAGGGGGTTTTGTCCCACTGGGTTTTCCTTCTCTACTTCATTATTGCATATTGTACTTGGGTACCTGATCAGGCCTTGTTGCCGGGACCCATTCATGCTTTCTTGCATTCATCTTAGTTTTAGGTGCATGCTTTATTTTGCTTCTCCCTAAGTTGCACTTATGGGGGGGTGTTGGTGTAATTAATTATTAATTACACTTTGCATAAGTTTACTTAGGCATTATTTATTTCCTAGGTTATAGGATCTTATCTTTATCTTATTGAGCTATCTTGTTGCTCAAGACAAGATTAGGTTTAGGAATCTTTGCTTTTATAAAGCAAATTATCTTTTGTAATTAATTGATCCTTTTCGAATATATCAAATTGCATGTTTTTATGCAATCTCTTGCTTTTTCATTTTCCTCTTCTGTGGAAGGTATTTTCTGGTTTGCAATCAAATCTTGGCTAATCTAACACTTTATTGACACTAGAATCTGTTAATTATCATGCATTTCGTATATATGCAATTGCAATCAAGTAATAGCTTTTACTGTGAAGTCTTAATCATGTTTGCATTTTATGGTTAATTTCTATTGAGTGTAGTCATGCATTGAAATTGCAGTTGACTTTATTGAATGAAAATGAAAATTAGGTGTAAGTAAATGGAAAATGTCTAGGAATAAAATCATTAAATTTGTGTCTGTTGAAAGGGTTTATAGTCTTTTACATTGTTGTTTTATAGAGGTTTACATATTTGCATTTTACAAGTCAATGTCTATTGTTTGTTGTTGTTTGCATTTTTTGTTTATGTCTATTCTTCGCTATTCTTTATGAGTTAGTGTCTGTTGCCGAGTTAAATAGTTAGTGGCATTTCAATTTATTGGATGGAGATGAGAATAGTTCATGTTTGGAATATTTTTTGGTTTTGAAGTTTTAATTCTATTGACCAAAATATTATTTTTGTTGTTTTCCCATTTGCCTGGGTTGTTTCTATGAGTGTAAATATGGGTTAGCCTTTCTTGTCCGGTGGTTGCTTTTATGGGTTGTCTGTTTTCGACTTAAATACTTGACACTGTGATTCGTTAATGTGGATTTCTTTGCTATCCATGATTAAGAATGGAAGTAGCTAGTTGCAGTTCAATTTATTGGGTGAAAATGAGAATTGTTCATATTTGAAATATTTCTTGGGCTTGAAGTTTAAATTTTGTCGACCAAAATGTTATTTGCATTGTTCTCTCATTTGTTGAGGTTGTTTGTAGGAGTGTATTTATGGGTTAGTTTCTGATCCGATTGGGTCTCGCACAAGGAGCAAGGCTTTTGTAAGTTCCAATATCAAATACACTGTCATTTCCTTTGCTTGTGCACCCATTTCCTCATATTGTTTAATACTTATCAAATATGTTTCTATTGACAGGATTTTATGTCTATAGTATTGTAAATGATCCATTGAGAAAATGTTAAGTTCCTACACCTTTTTGTAATATTGAATACATTTCAATTAATTATTTTCTACATTACTTATTCATCTCCTCACAATATTTAATGCAAGTAGAGCATTTGTCTGTTGGCAGGGTTTATGCCCATTGTAGTTGAACTGAAAAACAAGATGCCTATAAGTTCCTCTATCCTTTACATTATCATTCTATATTTTTTTGTATTTTTTTATTTAATGCGTTATTGCCTACCATTTCTACAACATTAATAATACTTTTCTCAATAGAATTAAAACTTCAAAATTAGGAAATCTTAAAATTATGAACTATTCTCACTTTTATTCAATAAGTTGAAGTGCAACTAAGTATTTAACTCCACAATAGACACTAACCCATAAAGAATAGCGAAGGATAGAGATTTACACACAAGATGCAAACAAAAAACAATAGACATTCACCCATACAATGTAAATATGTAAACCACTACAGAACGACACTATAAAATACATACAACCTTACGACACTTCCCATTTTCTTTGATCTAATTTTCATTTTCGTTCAATAAATTCATGTGCACTTGCAACACATCAATGCACACAATATAAATTAACTATAAACATTGGAAATGTTTCATGGCTTCTACTCTTTTTTCATATGGTTGTCCTCTCGCACTTTCTTTCTGTGCATCAATAGCATTCTAATGTTCATGCTTATGCATATATAGTGTGCCAATTTTTTTTAATGCCAATAGATACTAATGCAACTCTTTCTAATGGATTTTGCTATAACATTCAAACACTTGCATTGTTTATTCAATTCCTTACGCTGCCCCTTAGAAGATGGGAACTACGAAAAATGTTGTTGCACTGTCAGTTAGGCATTGCTTACTCACTTGCACAGATTGTTTGATGAGCCACACATCTCTCTGTGTTCACAGGGTCTACATCTTGCACATTTGAAGGAAAGAAATACCTGATTGTAGCTTCATATCTCTACAAAATCCATGTCTATTGAGAAGGTTTATACATATCATATTCAAGGCCAAAAACAAGTGATTTGTAAGTTTCTATATCTTGTTCACACTCATTTTCCACATTGTTTATTCATTTTCTTAGAAAAAATAATCAATATGAAAACTATGTCTCCTGCCAGGGATAATTCCTATCATGTTTGAAACAAGAAACAAGCCATTTGTAAGTTTTAACATTATTTACACTATTGTGTTCTACTTTTTCTTTTCGTTTCCCTCTTTCACTGCCTTTACCAATCACTGTCTCCTATTCAGTTCCAAAGTTAACACCATAATTCATCAATGCTTGCTTCTTTGCTACTGACAACTAACAAAGCATCTAATGAACTCAAATGCACTCCTCATCAATGGATTTAGGTATCAAGCTCCTGTCCTTGCTGCTCCCTCAGAAGCACTCAAAAAAATATTTGTACCAATTTTTCCATTTTCATTGTCTTCTATATTAAACAATTCCTCTTTCTAATATTTACGTGTTTTATGCTTTCAACTATTATTTTCATAAGATAATTGCTACTTTTAATCTCTTCATGCAGTTACCTATATCAGTGAAGTTTGATAAGGAGGCTCAGTTGATAGTGGTTGATATCCACACAACTATAATCACAATGAAATTGTCATTTCCACATACATCAAGTTCACTGATTCTATGTACATAAAACTATTTGGATTCACGTCAATTATACATTACATTATTCATTGTAATCTAGTAGATATGAAAATTCTTATACATCGTACTTAGATGGGAATATTTATTCTGATTTTGATACAAAAACTTTTTGCACATACAATGTTCATTTGACTTCATTTTCATCCTGGCTAGTGCTATTCTCCTCATGCTTTTCCTATTCTCCTAATTTGTTTTGATAATAATAATAAATCTAATGAGCTTTGCCATTGGTAATATTTGATGGGTTTGTTGATCTGATTGTCTCTTCGCATGCACTCTTTATGGCAACACAGTACACCATTTTATTCTGCTACACCCATTTATCATTTATCTTATTTCTTTTGTTGAGAATTTTTCCATTACGTTTACATAAAGACTTGACATGGTAATGTACTTTTCATGATTAAGAATGAAATTAATATCTCCTCTACACATGCAATGCAACTGCACTTGAATTTATTAAATGAAAGTGAAATTTAGGGCCAAGTAATTGGAAAGTGCCCACATCTAAAAAATGATTAAATCTATGTCTATTGTAGTGTGAGTGAAAAAGAAGGCGTTTCTAAGAATTTATATTAATACCTTAAAATCTGAACAAAAAAATTACAGCTACCTAAATTTATATTTACTTTTCAGCCATGTTTTATAAAAAAAAATGATAATAGTTAAATTATATTTCTTATAGTGAATTTCTAGATCTTCTCAATAGTTGAGTGCATTGGCTTACTTTATATTAAAAAGACATAGAATTATTAAAAGTTAGATTCTATTTGCAAACAAATATATATCTAAAAGAAAACCTTAAGTGCCTAGAATAGTTGCATTAATTTTTTTCACAAACACAACATTCACATATTTAGTATTAGCATTCCAAACATAAATATAATACTTAAATTTTTTTGCAAATGCAAATTTTTCGAGAAAAAAATTAATTTCCCCTCTAAAGCACTGCCTTTTGTCACACAAAAATTATTTTAAATTGAATTGGATGTTACATACATAATTTAAAATTCAAAAGAAGCATTGATTAGTTACATGGTACAAATAAATAACCCAAACACCTTCAATTTTAATCCATGAGACTAATAGTGACTCGTTCGTTTAGGATAAATAATAAAATAATTTAATGAAAAAATTAGTAAGGACAAATGAAACAAGCCAAAATTATTTAGATTTGTTGCAAAACTATTTAGTGGTTATCAAGCATTGACCTTAAATCAAGTTAAATACAACAAAAAACTAGACTTATTTATTTTTAATAGTTAGCCAAAATAGTTAAGATAATACAAACTAACCAGTAATAGTATTGCTTGGTAACAACTTATTAAGTTTTACATTTATTGCTTTTTGTGCATCACATTTTTATTGTATGTTTGCATATTTTTTGATGCATTTTCAAAATTTAATTGAATAATTAAAAATATAAGCATTTATTTCGTTAAACCAATTGGTCTGATTATTATTATTGCAATATACCAATTTAAATATGAGTAGAATAATAATTAGGTTTATTAAGTTTAATTATATATATGCTTTCACCTTGCCCTGATCAATCTTCAACTTTGGTCTAAATTGAATCAATTGACTTATACTCTATTTTGAAGAAGATTCTTAATTAATGTTTTCTACTTCTTACTTTCACAATTGATAGATATTGGTTAATTTATTTTTAAAATGCATATTAAAATTAGTATCTACTTCCAAGAAATTAGTATTGCTAATTTGCAAATAATTTTTACATGTTTGGACCAATTTGCTAGCAAAATTTATATTCACAAGACTAATTTTCAAATACTTTGAACAACGTATACGAATGTATAAACTAATCTAAATAGTTTATGTTTAATTCAAGAACAAATAAGCATTTATTTAAAATATAGTTTGAAAAATCATTCTTCAAGTGTTTTTAGTTTCAGCTATTTGCAAAATAAATAGTATGTTTGCTACGGTTAAATAAGGAAATAAATATGAACAAGTAATTTTCAATTTTATATATAACTATCATCTATAAATGAACTTTACATGTATACATATGCATCTAAACATGCACATATGTACAGTAAATTGCCTGCATATCTCACTTTGTTTCGAGATCATTAATTCTTTTTTAATTGACTGCATAATTAAATATGGCTAGTCAAGACGTAGAGCTTAGAAAATGAGTCATACATCTACCCACAATATCTTCCTACTCAACACTTACAATTACAAGACCAATTCAAAATGACGAACCAAACTTTACAGGGAAAAGATGCATAGCCGAGATCTATACTAACAAAACTTTTATCTCCTCATTGGCTTATGCTATGGACAAACTGATTATGACAACCTCATTTCCATGTCGATACTATAATAGGTTATCTATCCTCCCTTGCTCCTTGATCAAGTGTTCTTAATATTTTCTTTTGTTGTTCAAAAGTGCAACCACCTATTACTCGATTTCTCTATTGTTTCTTGTTCTGTGATGTATGTATATATGCACATATGTATGCATTCGTGTGTATATATGTATATAAATGTAAGTACAAATATATATATATATACACACACATTCAAACAACTTGTCTTTCAATGCCATATCATCATGCTTTATGTTGTACTATCCTGACAACTATTCCACATTATGCAAACACCTACAACCACAACTATCATAACAATTTCAAATATCACAAACATAGTTTTTGCTCCCTTGCAGGAACTCTAGCTCTTCAGAGCACTTGTTTATTTAGACTTAAATATATAAAATTATATTGAATGACTTAAATATTGGATAAAATTTTGTTAAAAAGAATATTGATTATTTAAAATGGGTTTTCACAAATTATTTCACCTTGTTTAAATATGTCTTGGCTAGACAAAAAGGGATTATCAATTTAAATCAATGATTATTTTTTTTTTAAATAAAAGTGGCAAAGCCACAAAAGAAAATTTATTAATGTAATAAGAAGTTACATAAACCGAATGCAAGAAAGAAGAATGCTTGAAGAAAACCTGACTATAGAAGAAGGAGAAATCTAACATCTAAAGTGGGGAATTAGTATGAGAATAACCCCAAGAGCAGAAGACATAAAGACCAAGTACAAAGGAGAAAGATGACTACAAGTCGAACAAAGATAGCTGATAAGAAACACAACCTCCAAAATGTCGACCATGAGTGTGAATGTCGTAGAAAGAGAAGTCGATTATGAAGAAGTCCTTCTCGACTGCTTAACCAAAAAAGACCCTAAAAGTGTATGAATAATTTCGAGCAACCAGTAGAGGAGTCACAACCAAAATGCCATGCCTTCAGGGACCACCAGTCCAAGGACACCAAGCCTGCAAGAGTAGAAATGGAGAGGCCAAAAAACACATAAAAAGAGCAAGTTAATCATATCAAAAAAACCACAGTATGAAGGAAACCCAAAAAGGAGTAATCAAGAAGTCAACATAGGAGGAGCTTCTTATGTAGAACTTTCTTCAAAGGAAGCCAAATCTACAGGAGGCGGAAAATATGGTTTTGCATGAGGCTCAAAAAGAGCATGCTTGATTAAGAAACAAATTTCATCATACAACTCCTGGATAGAGTCACATAAAGAGTTACCATAAGTATTTCAGAGCCTAAGGAGCAGATAATTAAATTCTCTTGGTGAATCACTCAATAAACCATTAGCCATTGAAGAGAGGAGCAGAGTAAAATCTTGCTAGAAAGCAAGTGTTGCTTGCAAAATATGCCACCCATAGTATTCGTGCCCTGGAGAATATCATAACTCTCCAAATCTGGCTGTAAGGATGATAGTGGGCATATGTGAGGGAGAATATAGGAGCCAACAAGAAACTTGACCATCTCTACACACCAGAGGACGTCCATCAAATTCGAAAAAAACCTTGAGGCAACTTCATGTGGAAGGGATGAGACATGTATCTCAAGCTAGTCGTAACCCAAAACCAATTCAATTGCATCATGTACTTGTTTACATTCGATTGCAAAGTGCGTTGCAATTTCTCCAAGGTGAACCTCAAACAATCTTGAACTTCATGTGTTCGAGGAGGAACAAATACACGAAATAAACTATCCATTAGCTCAACAAAAGAAAGTGAAGCTGCTCCAAAAATGGTGTGAGAAAAAAGACACCAAAGAGCCATTTTTATAGAATGATGGAACAGTCGAAACACTTATGATAAAGCCTCACATGAGGTGGCATGAAAAATACTGCAATTCAATTGTACCTCTATGCGGCAAGGAGGAAAGGAGTCATTAATGCTTAGATGTAGCAAGTACTTGGGAATGCCAAAAAATGCCAAGTGCCATAGCATTACACAAGCTTTGGAAAATATGATTAAAATTTGTCAAATCATATGGCATGTGAGGGATACCGCTAAATACATCGAAAAAGAAATATATCATGAAGAGCAATCGTTCCCCAAATGTTTGCCAACAAAATTAACCTTTTGAGGACAAACACAAAAGGAACGAACCAAATTTAACCAAGCATTTTGGCATCCGCCAACTGATAATAATAGTACCTCACGAGATTTTAATTCCATCAAATCATGACATAAGAAAGTAAGCGTCTAAATTCATCAGAGGAAATACAACTCTTGGCAAGCAATCTTTTTCCTAATGTTCGCCAACCAAAGTCTTCTTTTGAAGACGAACACCAAAGAATTTTTTTTCCAAATTTAGCCAAGTATACCTGCAACTGTCAAATGAAAAGGAAGTACCAAACCATTACAAATCATAATTCCCAATGCATGAATTTTTCCATGATTTCCTCACGAATGTCAGGCATAAAGAAACAAATTCTTTATTGTGAACAAAAGAGGAAAAAACATGAGTGTGAAGGAATGTCAGGTGTCAATCAACTGCAAGCAATGACAGAGAAACACATGAGTATTAAAGGTGCCACCTGAAGAGAAAATGATAGTACAAAGCATGTGTCACAATTAGCTTCCCTCAAAGCAAGATCCATCCTGTCCAAGTTGTTAGCCATAAGCAAAAAAACCAGAATGATGGAAGCATTAGATATGGTTGTACATCAAACCTCAAGTAATCAATATACTAAGCAACAAGCATGAAGTAAGCAAATCCCAATGAAAGCAACCATGGCGAATACAGGTGGCACATAACAAGTCCCAAGGTAAAGGTGGGGCAGCTCAAAAAATCTGAATGTTACAAAATAGTTGTTGCCCTGATTATATTTGAACGCAAACTAGACATGGGAGAAGCCAAGAGATACTATTTCTTGAAAGATAACTGAACACATTCCTCTGTTAATAATTCTTTATAAGTGAGACTTCCATCAATTTCTTTATTGGCCAAGGTGTCGACATGCACGTTTGCCTCTCTATAACAATGAGAAATTTGAATATTTGGAAAATCATCAATTTGTTGCAAGATGAAAGAGAGAATATAATCCAAATGCCAAGAGTTAAAACATCTTCTCTTCAGGGCGGACATTACAATCATCGAATCCTCTTCAATATGGAGACAAGAGAGATATTTTTTGCAAGAAAAAAACCAATCCTTAGAGCATTAAATTCTGCAATATTGTTGGTGCAATCAAGAATTTTTTCACATACAACACCAATAATTTTTCGTTACAATCCCTCAAGACTGCAACAATGCCAGACTTACCTGGGTTCCCCCTCAAGGCCCCATCAAATTTCAATTTGATAAAGTTTTTAGAGGGGGGAAACCAAGTAATAGAACTTCTATCTACAACAGAAGCCTTAGAATAAACAAAACCAGATCTGGGAAGTTTAATTAGTTGCCAATTTTTCAAAATGAAAGCATCCTAGGATGAATAAGTTCTGCATAAGTTTAAAGATTGAAGAAGGGCAAAAGAAGTCACCTCAGAAATGGAGATTTCAATTTTATAGAACTTGAGAAAGAGTGGAGGATTTTTTTCTAAAGATTCTATTATTTCTTTCAAGCCAAATATTCCATATAATTATGGAGGGGGAAATTTCCCAAATGTAGGCCAAGGATGAGGAGGAATAAAGAGAGGGCCAATTGATAAAAAGACTAAGGATTGAATTGGGGGGGAGGGACTAGACCACCCAAGTTTATTCATTACCCAAGACCAACAATTAATAGAAAATTCACAACCCAAAAGAAGGTGATCCGCAGATTCAAAGGCATTTCCACAGTGGACACAAGGAAAAAGAGGAGTAATTCCCAATCTGTCCAATCTCATACCAGTAAGGATTTTGTCTTTAATGGAAAGCCAAGCAAAAGCACCTGCTTTTGGTAGGACATGAGGACCCCAACATAGCTTAAAAGGTCAAGCATTTCCTAAATTTTGATTGATCAAAGAATTGTACCCATCTTTTACAGAATACTGACTAGATTTGGATTTTGTCCAAATAAGCTCATCTGGCTTGTTAGGAAGAAAAAATTGTCTTTTAAGAAGTTCCCTCTGTAAGGAACTATTTTCCAAATAAGGAGCTTGAAAGTGTTCAAAATCCTTCCATTTTACAAGACTAGGATTAACCAGATCAATCTCCAAATAATCTCACTTTATTACCCCATCAGGCTTTAAGAAGAGGTTCTATATGCTTCAAATTGCCAAGAGTCCTGATTGGTTTGTGACCATTCCAAGCATCTTTCCAAAAAAGAGCCTTCTCACCATTATTAACAACCCAAGAAAGGTGAGGAAGAATAATTGGCCTGCAAGAGACAACAAAATTCCAAATCTTAGAACCTTGTGGCAGATTCTTTTGAGTAAAAATTCGTTCTCTTTCAAGCGAATCCAGATATTTATGTTGCATAATATGACACCATTTAGTCTCAGGTTTTGAATAGATTTTCTAGACTATCTTAGAACCCAAGCCTTTATTTTGAAGAAAAATATCTCGTAAGCCAGCTCCACCATGAACCTTACAAGTACAAAGAGAATCCCAAGCAACAAGGGATAATTTCTTTTTTGAGGAGACATTTTCTAACCAAATAAAACCTTTAAAAATCTTCTGAAGAGCACTGCCTTTACCTTTTAGGAGCTTCAAGACTGACAATAAATATAATGGAAGGGAAGATAGAACAAATTTAATTAAAATCAATTTCCTAGCAAAGGTTAACCATTTCAACTTCCAAAGTGATTCTATTTGAGATTGATAAGATTATTCTATCCCAAAAATCATGTTTTTCTTTTCTTGAGAAGAAGGGGATGCCCAAATATTTGCATGGAAGTGAATCACATTTAAAACCATATAACTTTAAAATCTGATTCTTAACAGTGGGATTAACATTTAAAAAGAAGATTTTGGATTTTTTTGAAGTGTAATGTTGGCCTAAATGCAAGCCTCTTCATCACTTTAGTTTCTTCCATGGTTGCTTGGCCCAAAAGGAGAGTATCATATGCAAAAAGAGAATGGGAAATAGGAGAGGGAAAAGACCGAACATTAATTCCTCTCCAAACCCCTGAATTTTGAGCTGTAATAATGGATCTGCTCAAACCCTTTGCCATGAGGATGAAGAGTGATGGAGACAAGGGATCCCCTTGTCTTAAACCTTGTGTGGGAGAAAAAAAGCCGTGAGGATTACCATTCACTAAGATTGAGAATCTTGCCCTAGAGATGCAAGAAAGGATCCATTTGTAGCAACTAGAAGAGAAGCCAATTTTTTTGAGGATGGCCATCAGAAAATCCCAATTAACTCTATCATATGCTTTTAACATGTCCAATTTAAGAACCACGACATGGGTTTTGTCAATCATGATTGAATGTAAAACCTCATGAGCCAAAATGGCACCTTCAGGAGTGTCTTTCCTAGGGATGAAACCCCCTTGTTCCTTCGAAATGATTGAGGGCAATAACTTTGCAAGTCTTAGTGCATTAAATAAGTGATCATTATTTCCAATAAAATTAAAATTAAAATAAATAAATCAAAAGCATCATTAAAATTATTCATAATAATAAATTTGCAAAGTGATAAGTTTATAACTAAAAGTATAAATGGGATTTAAATTGAAGATCAAACGAGAATATTTAATAAAGTGACCTTAAGATTTAGAATTAATTTAGGTGAGGTCTAGTGGGTTAAATTGGATTCCTCGGTTGTGCATAAAGCTAAAAGGTCTAAGTTTAAGCACTTGAACTTTGCAAAAACAATTATTTAATTAAATGAAAATGAGTTAAACATTATTAAACTATTTAGGCTTGAATTAGCCCCATGGTATAAAAATAAAAGAGGGTGAAAATTATCACAATTATTAAGTAAATCAATTGTCTAAATGAAGTTAAGAAAGAGGCCTTATTTAGGTGAGATGAATGTAAAATCAAGATAGTTAAGTTGATATTCTAAAATAATTTGGTAAACATGTAGGTGTGTTCCAACGGTATTCTACCAAGTAGAAGGCATCAAAATGAAACAAGGTCCATTTAAAATTAAGGTTATGAGGAGGAATGTGTTACCTCACCTCAAGATATGCATCAAATTATATCTTAAGTTAATATATATATATATATATATATACAATAGTTAAAGGAAAAGGCGAACTTAAGTATTTATTCTTTAATGAATCCAAATGTGTAAATATGATCCTAAGTTATTATTATTTAAACAAGGGAAAATAAGAATCTTGAAACCAATAATTTAGACTTTAGTTCTCCTACTATGGGGATTACTAGGTAATGGTAAACCTAATTAAATCTTGATAATTTTCTTGATGTAGCCCTACCCTAAACTTAATATTATAAATTAGTACCACTTGAGTAATGACATTATTGATATCAATATTCTTTCGTGACATTTGTAAGAGTTCAAAGTCACCTATCGAATAAAGCATGATTGAAGCAGTCAATCAACAAGAACTTACAACTAATTAAGCTATGTGTTGTTATCCAAACAATGTAATCATGTCAAATAATGTTAGACCTTAGTAATTGTGTTGCACAATTGTGGCTTGTTGGGAGCGCATTAAGTTGTAAACCTATGTTTAACTAAAAAGTTGTGATGTTTGTGTTATCTCCACATTAAAAAGTGGCATGATAGGAAAATGATGAATCTATAATTGCATATTTCCCATCTTATTTCTCTAACCCTTTTCATCCCAAAAAATACTAGAACAAAAGGAAAATTTTCTTATTTGAGGTTTTCTTAGTAAAATTTCCAAGCCATCCCATTTTTTTCAACTACATGACTATCTCAAGTCTAAATTTAAAGTCCATCAATACTTTTTGTGACATTCAATGAAACTCGAAACCACAATCACTTAATTAGAAAAAAAAAAACAAGTGATAAATAGAAGTATAAATATCTTGGTATAATCTTATAACTTGGCCAACAAGAACTTTATACGTGTGGCAACTCTATGTTTGTACCCATATATGAAATGATTTGTAATGTGTCTAGTTTGAAGTTAAATCCTTTTCCATTCTCTAATCACAAGTCATAATATAGAGCACTCATTAGGGTCATTTATGTTGTTTTGGTTGGCTTTCATTCATAATTTTGAAGAACTAGAGAATAAGATTTCAAGCTTCAATTGTTCCATTGTTCTTGTACAAAGGTTCAACTATAGTAGGGGAATAAAAGAGATATTATAGGTCCCGTAATTGATTTAGATCAAATTTACACTAATATGAAGAGAATAATGTTTTGAATATCAAGGTTCAAAGTTACATTAACAAGTGTTCACTTACACAAAGGGAAAATAAGTCAACTTTTAGAAGAGAATTTCATGCACACAAGTGCAACCCTAGTTAAAGAGAAAAATGAATTCAATTTTCAAGTTCAAGGCTACACTATTAGGTGGATTGCTAACCAAATAGAATTGAAGACACAATATAAGTAAAATTACACATTACTAAGCATGTGTATGAATAAACATAATGAAGGTCATTAAGTTCTATAAGAATGACATTATGAAGTGCATATTGTACAAAGCAATAGGGATTTCATTTTTCAAAGTGTTAGTTCCCATATTCAAGTGAATGCTTGATTGGAGAAGGTTCAAGTTTAATTTCATAATGCATGAACATGCACTTCTAGAATGGTGTTTTATTTCAAAATTTGAAATCAACTTGCTTTGAGAAGTGCACGTGTGTAAGGCAAGGTGCTAGTAAAAAATCAAGTCTAAGAATGCATTGTTAAATACACAATTCAATGAGGGAATTAGGATCAATAAATTTGAAAAGGATTTCCATATGCTTAGGCAGATGCCTAATTGAAGAAATGTAGGTACAAATTGAGTGTTCTTAATTGTTATATGAGGTGTATGCCTATCATAGTAAGGTGTCTAATTGGTACAAATGAAGGGGGGATCTATGTTAAATGTGCACCCACGTATAAATTATTAACAAGAAGAGAGAAAAACCTATTAATAGGCATGCATATTCATACATGGCCGACTAAGCTTCTTAAGGGACGTATGTATTTATAGAGGGAGACATCCATTTATGCCATATGAATTTTCAAACTAAAGTAAATCTTCTCTGAATAAAGTGTAGCATCCAAATTCAAATCAAGTCTTAATAAAACATAATCAATAGAAAAAAGATAAGCCATATTTAGTATACATTGACACCAATAATAGAGAATGTCTTGTGTTTATCCATATCTCTATATTATTTATTTGTCACAAACAACAAAACATAACAAAGTGTGATTTGTAGATCAAAATTCATCAATAAAACATGACATATAGAACAAACATTAGCATAGGATAAATAGAGCAACAACTTTCGTTGACTTTAAAAAAGACTTCTATGTCGACCTTCATTGAATTTTAACATCAACAACAATACTTATCATCTAAAAAGTGCATGGGATCAGTACGCCATTCACATTGGGCAACTATTTAGAGACATGACATATAGATTTCTTCCAAGCTATTAGAGATTTGGCATATTCATAATTGTGGTAAACATTTCTTGAGTTGAATAAAGTTTTATCATGGTTTGAAAATCTCCTTGATTAACTAGGACAAAAACATGTGCATTAAGTTTCATTAAGCTTACAACAAATATTTCTTCAAGGTGTTTTTGCTAATTTCCTGGTTTTTGGAGACTATCATTATCAAACCTATGAATGCCAATATTCTTTTGAGCTTATAAGGTTTATTTTAGTGAGTTTTCAATTAAGATATCAATGGTATACAATAATCATAATGGTGGTTTTGGAGAGATAGTTTGATCAATCAAAGGGGAAAAAACAAGAAGTAATATTTGCATATTTGTAATCTTCTTGCACAAAAACATAGTTTTTATATTCTCAAAATATTTTAGGTTGTTAACAGTTACATATTACACCATATTGGGGTTTGATGCAAGATCAATAGAAATAAGGTTTTCAAATTCAAGCATCAAAGTGAATTTAGAGTTCCAAAAACATCTTCAATGGTTTGCCATGATCGAGCAAAGGAAAGCTTTGTTAGAATCAACTCTAGAGTCACTTGCAAAGATTCACTATTTTTAGTCCATGTCAAAAGTAACCTACATTATTATTAGTTGTAACCATTGGTGAAGATATGAGCATATTCTAAAAACGATATATCTAGAGGATATTTTTAAATCATCTTTTCTTGAATTTCAAGACATGCAAGAGATGAAAGCTATAACGTTAGTTTGTAACAATATTTATAAGGAGTCTAACTAAAGATCACATAAGTTCATATCTAGTATTGGTGGATTGTATTTTGTAATAAAATTTGCATTGCATTCAAGCAATTGGTTTTTTCTAATATCAATCCTTAATTATTATAATTTTTTTTATACAATGTGACATTTTATCTCAACAAACAATAGAGGGAAGGAACTAAATAGCTTAAAGGAACAATCATGTGATGCAGTATACACATGACCAACAAGATGAGATCTCCATAAAATTATGTATATTCATGGTGCAATCTATACAATATAAATCTTAGTGCTGAATATTTCTGGATTGTAACTGTGTGTGTTCTTTTTTTTCCATCAACGTTTCGGATCACACTCCATGATCCATCATTAATAGACCATGTACCTTTCATGCAAATTTTCTGTATGCATTTGATAATGAAAACAAAATATATAGAAAAGAATTTGTGCATTTAGATTGAAATTTGGTTGATATGTCATCCAAAAAGTGTTTTTAATTTTCATCACTCTTACTTTTATTATTGCTCTTATTGTGGATATACAATCTCTAAAGTTGATTTCACATTCATTTTAAATTCCATGGTGAAGAAATTATAACAAATAAGTCAATTTTTTCCCAAGGAAGATTGTTAAATTGATCTCCTCATTGGACATCTCATTCAAAGTTGACTATGATTTTCTTTGAAGCTAATATTGTTTCAATTTGTTATATCTTTTTTCAACACAAGATTTGTACTTCTTAAAAACTAAATATGCCATCTTGTTGGACATCTCAAATATACAATGAGGCCCGACTTTGAAACATGAGTTGTATATATCTAAAATTCAATCAACTTTAAAAAAAACCTTGCGAAAATCTTGCATAATCTTGACTTCCCATCAAAGAACATTTTTTTAATGAAATTGTTATTGTTAACATGTTGAGTTGTTACTGATCTACACATCTCCATGCTAATTTGGACGACTTTGTGAATGCGAAGCATTATATCGAAGTTGGTAAGGGAACTCATGCAATAATAACAAAGGCACATTAGCATTGATTTTAAAGCAGCAACGATCAGTCTGACATTTTTTTGCATCAGAAGAATAATGATTATGGGAAACATGTTCAAGCAAGGGACTATGAATAAATATACAAGGTAAGATTATACAATTAACTCAAGTTAAAATGACTAGCAAATGGCTACTTCTGCATTATGTTCATCTGATTTACCTGATTTATTTAACTCATTTTGCAGTTTTTCTTCCTTCTGTCTTAGACGTCTATTACTTTCTAGATGAATCAAGAGAGCTGTAATGTCCGAAGGATTAACACCCCCTACCCTTGATGCCTGACCTATAGTTTGTGGCTGAATCTGCAATATTAACCAAAATGGATCTTAGGTTTTCAGAAATACATCATTGTTATCAAAAACTTGGAGGTAGATATCTTATGTCAGGTATCACTTCTAATATTAAGAATGTAGACACATGTCTTTAAAATCTCTCTATGAGAGCACCCTATAGACATTTAAAATTCACCTCATCTAAAAAATTAATTAATATCATTGACAATTCACTCAGACTAATTAAATCCAAATCACTAAATTATTAAAATAAATAAATTAAATTCTATTTCCATCTCATTCTTAAAATAAATTAATTTAACACATTTCCACCTTATTAGTAAATTTAAATAATTAAATCCACTTCCATTTAATTATTAAATTAAATCCATTCCACATCATTATTAAATAAAATAAATAAAATCCATATCCACCGAATTATTAATTAAATCTATTTCCACTTGATGATTAAATAAATTAAGTCCAATTCCATCACATTATTAAAATTAAATAAATTAAATTCACTTTCCAAGTCATTATCAAATAAAATAAAATAAGTCCATTCTCACCCACTTAAAATAAATAAATACAATTTAAATAAATTTATCCCTTCAAAATTCAAATAAATACGTACACATCATCCATTCATAATAATTAAATTAATTTAAATTAAATTAAAGAGTCCCCCTTGCATGTGATCCCTACCCCAAAGTGCATCTCTACCATCCATCCATCATTTAATCTCAACTATTCACATCCCAATTCAATCCTTCATCACACACGAGTACACAAGCATAGCATGGCATGAGCATCCACCAATCATATAGCATGTACAAACTCTCACATAGATCATCAAGCATATGCATACACATACCTGCTATTAAGATCTTGGAGAATCTAAGAGTAACTGTGTCGCTCATATCCATGAGCAAGTCCTCTCAACAAAGAAGATCTCTTGCTTGGTAAGTGAAGGTAAGAATTATTTGATTTCGTCTTCTTTGTGCTCAATCCAAAGGTATTTTACTTGATTTAGAATAAAGGTTTAATATGATTTAATCTCTTGCATGTTGTTCTAGATCTAGCATCATACATTTTGTCCTTCACTAATTTTTGGTTTTGAAATATTTTTGTAGGTGTATTTGTGTTTGTGTGGTTAGGCTTGTATATACTTTTCTCTTGCACTTCATATAATCTGAAGAATTAAAAACAATATAATCACATGTCTTAATAATAGTTTGTGTATGCTCTTCTCTTGTACTTTGTGTGATCCTAAGGATCAAAAGCATCTATTTCTTTTTATTTTTATTTTTAAAGTCTAGCACATTCCACTTTGTGTTAGCCAAAGTCCATGTTCCATGGGCTATATAAATTCCTTGGAGGAACTATTGTTCTAGGCTAAGTTGAAATCCCCATATAGGTTTCTAGTGAAGGAGATGAAGAGTTGACTTCTTAAGCTAAGCTGTTAGACAAGAACCATGCATCACAAACTTGGGTCTTGCATACCGCAAGTTATATTGAGGACTCTCTTATTTGAGTCTTGTTTAAGCATAGATTAGAAAACCATTGACTATTTGTAACTTATGATGCATTAGTAAGTTGTTAGCCCTAGGAAGTTATTGCATATCATTGAAACACATTCATGCCATGCAAAATCCACCCAATATAACTATTCCAGCTAGACAACCAAAACAGGAGATAAAATGAAGACTACACCTCTACGAGAACCATTAGAAATGGTGTTTTATAGATTGGTTAATGCAAACATGATAGTTTTTCCACATATTAAACCTTTAATGAAAGCAAACCTAAGACAACATGGTATAGAGAACATGAATATTGTGAATATTGTAAGATCAAAGGTCACTCCATTAACAATTGCATGCAATTGCAGAATTATGTTCAAAACTTAATTGATAATGGGGATATTGAGGTAGAATTAGAAGTACAACATCATCACCTAACAAGCAATTGGGGTTATATCAAAACCCTTTTCCAAAGTATGCTCGATTGTGTCCATCATCCACTCAGACAAAATCAAAACAAACACAACAACAATTTTTATACCATAAAGCCTCTCACACATGATGTTGTAGTTGTCACATTGAGCACCCTAACAACCAGATAGCTACCATCAAAATCAATGCCCCTAATTGTGCCACTACCATGAGACATAATAAGATCACTATTCAAGGGCCTTATCAAACAACTTGAGAAGAATCCAATACAAATATCAACCATGGAGCTTCTCAAAACATGTGATGTTCATAGGGATGCATTGAATAAAGTGCCATAGGAGTCAAGAGTCACAAACAATATTGATCCATTACAATTTCAAGTGCTCATGGGACAATCATCCTCAAACCACCACCTCACATTTAGCCAACATGAGATCCCTCCTATAGCACCATCTCATAATCTCTCTTGTACATCAAAGCCTTCATCACTAGGAATAAAGTGAATAGAGTGCTTGTCAATAATGGATCAAGTTTGAACATTTGCACTTAGACTGATACATCTTGATTACTTGAAAAAGTCCTTGGATCAACACACTATTACTATCAAGGCTTATGATAATGCAAAATGAGAGTCAATAAGGATAATACATCTACCAATTGAAGTTAGGATTGTCTTGCTGAAAAACCTTGCTACATGTCATTGATCTTGATCTTCCATATAATATCCTCTTGGACTACCCTTGGATCCATGCCATGCAAGATATTCCTTCTACTTTCCATCAATGCATCACATTTCCTCATTTAGGAATGGAAATAACTAATTCCCATTGATCAAATATTGTAAAATGTTAAAGGTTTGCTACCAAAACACCAATCATGGCTCCATCATTGAAGCATCGCCGATAATTGAAGCAAAAAAGTCATTGTCCTACATAGATCTAGATAACCTCACATCCACATCCACCAATTTGCATCCTAAAACCCATATCAAGGTCATTGACAAAGGTTGTGGAGAATACAAGATCTAAGATGCCTTTCATATAGGCAGGCTTCCACTTTCTCCTCAATCTCATGGTAGGCCTAACATAAATTACAAGAAAGAAAAAGCTTCAATGCAATATGGATCAACTACTTTCATTTGACATGGTTTCCTTGTAGCTGAAAAGATTGAAGGTACAAATGATTCTTGGCACTATGATGATGAAAAGCTAGCATTTTGTTTCAAAAATGAGTATCTTGTAGCCAATGAAATATGTAAGAGAATGAAAACAAAGGAAAAGTTCTCGGACTTCATTATCAAGGAAGTATTGAACCTATACCTATTTATGAGAATGTGGCAACTTGGGGGCTAGGCTATAGGTCTTTCGATGAGCAAGCTAATGATGTCAGTGATACTTTTGAGATTGTTGAGAACTCTTTTTTCAACATCGAAAACATGGAAACAAGATCCATGCATTGCCCTTATGAAGATCTTGCCCCAACCAAAATTTTCCATGATAGTGCTATCCTTACCATCAACCTTGATCTCCAATAGCATAAACCTATTGCTTGGGACCAACAAGATCACATGTCATTGAATTTCTTTCAAAATGATGAAGCTATCATACAACTTCAAGATAATATTCTGCTAAAGGATCATCAAGAAGGCTTTAAAACTAATATAGATGCATCAACATATGAAGAAAAAGATCAAAATGAAGCAATGAATCCAAACAAAGTAGACAACCACAAAATCTGAAAAAAACATAAGATTAAAAAATTAAAATCCTCTAGTGAAAACTCGTTGAGGCATCAAAAGATGAACACAATCTTTCTGTTGCATCAACACAGTAACAAGATGTCATCAAGAGCCAACATCAAAATAGATAAGTCCTAAAATCATTAAAAGTGCAGCAATTCTTGATCATGAATCCAATAGGATACATGAGATTGTTGGTCCTTATGTAAAACTGTAATATCCCCAATGGGATCTGCCCTAAAATTTCTGATTTATGCCCTAGATTTCTGATTTATATTTCTGCACTTTTCCGATTTAGTTTTCTGCTCAAACCCTAGGACTGAATTCTCATTTTTATTTTCTGATTTCAAACAAAATATCACAGCAAACATGCAAGTGCCCAAACATGACAAATAAACATGCCAAATGATGCTACCAATTGATATTCGTATCAAACATGAAATCCACCATAAAAACACAAGATAGGGCATCCAAATGCAACATACAAATCTGATTTTCTGTAGATAACTTCTGCTATTACAAACTGAATATTCCAAACTGAATCTACAATGAATTCATGGGCTCAAACATGCGAGACATATGCCCAGATTTCTGCTCTATAAATTAGATTTGAAACAATGATTATACATACTAAATATATGCAAAATAGTCTTCAAATACCAAACCCTAGATGGGTGAAATTCCTCCTTGGTAAGTGCTTAGGGTCTGCTGCTCCAAGTATGCTCCAAATATGCAAAATTGCCCTCCAAATTAGGGCAAAACCCAAATGCAATCTGCTTACAAAATGCCACTATAATTCTGCTCCAAATCTGATCTTCAAATCTGATTATGCTATGATGCTCCAAACCTCCAATTGTCTCCAATGAAGTGCAATTAGAACTCTGTCATGAGTTCTCCACAAGGCGAGCTAGGGTTTTTGTAATATCCCCAATTTCTAGCTCGCCAAAATGATATTAATGTATTTAATTATTTTAGTTATTCAATGTTGCCCAGCAAAAAGTGCAATTATAAAGGTGATATTAAATAATTATATTGTTGTACCCCAAAATTAAAATTTTTGTTACACTTAGACATTCTGAAGAAATGAGTAAAAGTCTTGTTAAATCAGTCAAAAAGGTCAAAATTTGGGTGTGCATGTCTTGCATGAGGTGTTAAAACTCAAATTTTTCAAAATCTGACGATCTGGGTCTGCTCAGAGCAGCTTAATCTACAAAACCCAAATCTCAGTTTTTCATCCCTACTTTTTAGGAAAACTGCTATTTTTAGAAATTTTCTAAAAAATAATAACTTTTTTTGGGTTTCTTTTGAAACGGATACTGGCAAAAATTTAAAAAAAAGGAAAGTTTCTAAAAGAAAGTTGGTCCGTAGAGTTCAAACTGATTTTGATTAGCTCAAAATATGTCCATATCAGGCCTGTGCAGTCAGAATCTCAAAATAATCAGTTTTGCCCTAGTGGGTCTATTCTGCTTTTTCAGAAGCATATCAGGAGCTCTGAGGTCATCAATGGAGGTCAGTCAACTGCCAGACATCAGATTCAACACTCAGGCGTTCAATAAAGGGCGAGTTGGTCAGCAAGCACGAAGAACGGAGAAGGTGAAAAAACTGTGAAAATTTTCGAACACTGGTTGACTTGGGCGTCCCAGGTGAGAATAGGCGCCCATCTTTTTAGGGCATTAAATGATGAAATTAGGGTTTGCGCCTCCAACCAAAGTTGCTCAGTTCTCTTCCAACTCCGCAACGAGTCCGACAGTGCAATCAACAGATCATCCAGTCGCACGGGATTCGAGGCCGAACAGGGGAGATCCAAATTGAAGTTAGAATGAAAAAGAATGAAAATTATCAAAATTTGACTAAGTCTGGGAACTTTGGGCACCCGTGGTGAAGAAGGGCGCCCAACTTTTTGGAGCACCTAACTCAACAGATTGGGTTTGAGAATATGCTCAATCTCTTTAGTATTCAGCTAGCTTCGCAACACCTGTCTTCGTCAGCGCATTCGACTATCCAATCTCCAGCAAATTCATATCAAAGTGGAACATACAGAATGAAGGTTTGAAAGAGAAGATGAAAATTAGATAAAAATGGCTAAGTCTGGAAGGTTTGGGTGCCCCAGGAGATAAGAGGCGCCCAAGTTTTCAAGGGCCTAAACAGATGATTTTGCAGACGCAGCTCTAACACGATTTCTTCACAGTTGATCCGACTCTCCAACGAGATATTCAACGCGTTAGTCGAAGTTTGCAGTCGCTAGATACGAGAGGCTGAATAGAGGGTTTGATGAGAGCTAAGAGTTAAGATTCAGAAGCAAACAAGAAAAAGTGAAAAATATTCTAACTATGGTGAGTTTGGGCGCCCTAGCTTGCTAGGGGCGCCCAAGCTTTTGAAGGCTCAAAACTCACTGTGTGACGAAGTTTATCCCAGGAGACCCCTCCTAATATTTCATCAGCTTCCCAACGAGCATAACCGACAGTCAATTCGATGCCCGGATCACCAGATTCGACAAGATCATCTATAGAAGAGGAGTTAACATAGAAATTGAAGATCATAAAAATGGCTAATTCTAGACAAAATGGGCGCCCCTGGAGGAAAAAGGCTCCCATGAATTCGAAGGTCGAAATGAAGTTTTTAGCCAGAGACGCCTCCAGAACAATCTTCTCAGAATGGGTCAGGCTCCACAATGAATTATTCAGCTCGCTCATCAAATTAGTATGCAAGTCGGAAATCGAGGTTAAAGTAGGTGTTCAAAATTGTGAAAAGTTGAAAATATCAAAAAAATGACTAACACTGCTTGAAGAGGGCGCCCCTAGCCAAGAAGGCGCCCAACTTCTCATGCCTTAGTGAAATTTGCAAAATTTTCAAGAAGTTTCAAAATTGCAAGAGGATGAGGCCATCCAAGTTCAATGAACAGATATTTTTAGGGTTTTGAGGATGAAAGCAAAAGAAAGCAAACCTAAATCAAACCCTAAGTCTATTTAACACCTCTTCAATGTACTTTTCATTATTTTTGCAGCATTCAAAGGAGAAAAAGTTACAGCAAGTTTTAGCTGAATTTTTTCTAAGATTCAAGAGCCTGTACTACTGGTTATTCATCAAATCTTGCGACCAACATAAACCTTTGCTTTTTCTAAGTGCTTTTTTTTCATCCGTAAGATTCAATGCCAATGATATTATTCAAGGTTTCAAATTTTCAGCCATATCTGGTCTTATCACCTCATTCTTCCTCAAGAAATTTTCAAGAACTTCATCACAGAAAGTAGGCTGCTTTTGTTTTGTGCATGTCGCTGAAATTCGTATTCACAATCATCCGGTCCTTCAAATCAATCTTCTGAAGAAAACCCATATCACAGTTTTTTTTTCAAGAAAGTTTCAAATTCTAGGATTGGCTACTTTTTCGATCAGCCATCAGTATTTTGCAAATCTAATCAACTGGGTCCATTTCTAAGAGTATTTTGAAGAAAACCCAGGTGCCAGCTTTTTTTCGTGAAAAATTGAAGAAATTAGGGATTGCTACTTTTTCAGTATAGAATCAAAATTTTCGAAAACAGACGATTTGGGTTGTCTTGCAATGAAATTCTGAGCAAAACCCATATCTTAGAATAAATTTCAAAAAATTTGTCCGTTGGAGCAAGAAAATCAGCATTCTAAAAATAGTAAGTTGCTCAAAACTTGTCTGAACCTAGGCGAGTTTACAGTCATTCTTCAAGGTTTCCGAAATGGAGTACACTCCCAATGTTTTTAAGATTGAATCAGCTCTCTATCATGATTACATTAAAACAACTGAGACAAACTTGCATCATACCAAGCCGGTGTTTGATCTACACGCTTTAGAGAGTGCAGGCAACACTTCAATCAGAAACCTGGGACACTCTGGACTCCTCGCAGCAGCGTCTATTCCTATATCAGTTCAAAGTCTCGAGTTCGTATCGCTTGCATCAAGCATTACAACTCGGCTACAAGGGAGATTCAATTAGTTGATGGCAAGATGATTTGCAGTTTGAAGCCTGATATGATCGAGAAGTGTTTTTCCATTCCCCCTTGGCTTGAAAGTTGTCACTATCTCAAAGGGTGAATGTGAGAGGATATGGGAGATGCATAAGGAAAAATACAACAAGAAGATTGTATTGAAGTGAATGAAAGAAAAACATAAGACTCTGCCAAGTCACACTTCCATAATGTCAACAAAGTTTGAAAAGGCAGCCAATGAGGTTGAAGATTTCCTGAGATCTATTGCAGATGGAGAAGATATCTTAGAAAAAATGCAATTTTTCTATTGATGGCATAGATGCACCGAACCGTGACACAATTTCTAACTTCCTAGTGGGATGTGATTGAGCTT